>VZTT01028634.1:28686-43918 GCA_013400855.1 Buphagus erythrorhynchus | reverse complement strand
CATTCCAACCTTTAGAGAATTGTGTTGATTTAAATTGAATCAAAATTCCAAGTTACTACAAAGTCAGATTTTTTGATGATGCCATAGAGAAAATGAATTTGTTCTTTTTCCTCACATTTTTCAAGTTTTTGCTAGGTTCTGGTTTTGTTTTGCTGGCTTTTTTTCTTCTGAAAGACAAAGGAAACACAATTCCCCTGNTTTTTTTGTAGATTGGTTAGTTATAGAATTCTTTAGTTTATTGGTTCAAATACAAAACCCTTAAAACATACAAAAGTCCCCTTAGAACCCCACCCACTGGATTTGCTGGACAGGACCCCCTTTTGTAGAAGAAGTAAAGATTCTATGGAATCTCCTCGATGGCACCTCTCGGTCTCTCTCTCTGCTGGCTCAGAGGAGCATGCAAGCCTGATTTCACAAAAGAGCTGAAAGCCTGACTCCGGGCACGGCTTGCACGGGTAACTTGTAGCCCAGAAATGCCTGGGACTCCAGGGGAAGCTGTCCCTTGTGGGATAACTGACTCTGGCTCGAGCAGGCAGTTTTGGGGTCTAACAAAGGCCCCCCACCGGCCACACCCTGCCATTGTTAGCTGCCTGTGGTCCAGAAAAGAGTTTAGTCATTCCTGTTATGCTCCTTTCTGTGTCAAAACTGTTGAATCTATTTTGTGACTTCTTTTTTCTTTTCACTTCTAGTATCCTCTCTGCTAGAAGTGGGAGGGACTGTGCCCAAAAGCAGATGACATGAGCGTGCTGTTGGCCAGGAAATGGCAGTTTAAGCAGTAATTTGTTTACAAATGTTTACACTAGAAGAACATGACCTGAGTAATGAATATCACCTGTTCATATGCTGCCAAAAGCTACTGTCAGCATAATCCCTATAGCAACAACGTTGCCAGTATTCTGGGTGCAGAAAATTGAAATCTATTATTAATGTACCTGGTGTATGTGCAATTTTGTGTGGATAGTTACTTCCAATTTAAAAAAAAATCTAAATGTAATTTACTCATTAATAAGTACACTCCAACTGCTCATATTTCAGGACCTGGAGAAAAGAAAAAGTAGAGAGAATTTGGACAAGATGTGATAGCTGTGTAGTCAAGATCCTGCTAATGTCTTCAGATTAACTTACCATTTTGGCAAAAAGTTATATTTACCTCCTTGCTTTTCTGGTTGTTCAATTTGCATGGTTTTAAATCTAATTTTAAAGAGATCTTATGATTGAAATTTGTCAGAAGCATCATGCCCTGCATCATGAAAGGGACATTGTGGTCAGATTTTGTTCTGCTCTTTGTTGCTTATATGCCATAACACAATTTTATTGTTTTCTTAGCACAAATGAGAGTAGTGGTTACTCTGCCCAGAGACAGCAGGAAGTAATCATATGGAAGGAAGTGGAAGATGGTTAAGATGTTTGGGAGCTGGAAAACTTCTTAGTGTTGCTGTTTTCTTTCCTTCCCTCTAGCCTGGATAAAGTGCTTACTTGTATGTCCTTTTTGATACTCCTCTTTCTTCATTGCTGTTTTGGGTTTTTCCTGTTATGGGAAAGTAGCTCTGGAAAATTGCCAGAGCTTGTTTTGGAGGAAAATACAATGAGGAGAACGCAGATTCCTGATGGTGATGTGCATGCTGTCTTGTTTCAGGAGCACAAGAGTCTAAGGTTGAAAAGCCTAAGGTGAATATTTCCTGTCTACCATAACATTTAGAAGAAAAACTGAATTTTATAGAAAACTGGTATTATCACACCATTGGTAATACTTAGGGTATTTATATACAGTTGCATTTTATTACTGCATCAATTACATTAATAGACAAATTGGATAATTTGATCTCCAATGTCTCAACGAAGAAAACACAGTTAGAAATGGCAGAATGGGGAAGGAAAACCATGACTCCTGAGAGGAAAGTTATTGTTCTATCTTTTGGAACTTGTCTCCATCCAAATCCCTATCCAAGCAGCACGGTTTTGTGATATGATTGTAGTACAGCTGTGTACTTAAAATTACAGTTCATAACTGCAGACAAACCTTTGAAATTGTTGAAATACTTGAATTAGAAAGGCACAAACATAGATGCACCTTTACTCACAACCTTTACTGAATGATTTCTGAGTCTGCAAGTAGAGTGGGCACAGGAATTAGGTACTTTACCCCTGAGATTCTTCTTCCATGACAATGCCTTAGTTATTACCAGAATATCTCATCACTGCTAGTAAGTTTTTCCTGTCTGTTCTTTGCTTATTTATTTTGCCCTCAGGATGCTTTGGTTGGCCTTAATGGAGGAACAGAAGCCTTTCAGTTTTATGCTTCTCAGGCTGTAAAAAGAGTTTTGCTCTTTCTTTGACCACCGTTAAGTCATGACAAATCTAATGAAATAAATGAGCTGTACAAGTTCTGTAAATGAAATAACAGGTATTTATCTTGTCTCCCTACTCAGTCTTGCTAGGAAAATGAGAAATCTGGATACAGTAAATAACCTTTCCATCGAGATGGGAAAAATAATAAATGTAATTGCAAAGGGGGCATGGCATGCCTTTTTTCTTGAGCCATTTCTACTTTGGCCCCCTGACTTCAAAGCCTGAAATGTACATTAGTGTAGCATTTCAGTGAACTGCTGCCTAGTGAAAGAATTTTCTAAAAGCTTCTGTTTTGGGTAGGGGTGTAACATTCCTTCTTCCAGAGTAAATCAGAATTCAGAGAAATATAATTTTTATGTTCTCTTTCCCTCTGTATGAGCTATGTATCCAGCTGAAAGGATTTATTAAAAGCCTTTTCACTTGTTTGTGTTAAGGAGAGGGGGGGAAAAAGTTATTTCTTTGATGTTCCCAAGGCTTTCCACGTAACTGGATTAAAATCTGAAACCATGTCAAGCAAAATCTGTGACAGTAATGTACCCTAATTTGTTTCCCTGAAGATTGATGTGATGGGTTATTCAAGCTTACCTCTCTCTTCAGTTGTTTGAACAGCTAATTTCTAGATAGTCATACATTATTCATCTTTAATGCTGATAGTAAGCTGCTAATAAAACTGGAAATACCTAACTCCTCTGTTATATGTTCCATAAGATCCTTCTTTCCCTCCTTTATACGTACTTTTTTTTTTAAATGTAGGTTGTCCAAGATGAAAATATACATATGTGAAATCAGATGTGTGCAATCTTATAGGGCTGCTGGATAACTGTTTAGCAGATTGTCTCCCCTATTTGTGTCAGATATTAATGGGTCAGTATTCTAAAATATTGCTACATGAACACAACATTGTACTTTCTTATGTTTATTTGAGTTGGAATATGAATTATTATCTGCATACAGGCAGCAGAGAGGAGTAGTCTGGGCTTGGTCAGATGGTGTGAAGGACAGGGATAGAAAATAATTTCAAAATCAACAGCTTTAATGGATGATAATACTGTAGGAAAAAACAGAGCTGCTTGGCTTTGGCAGCATATTCAATCTGAGGGTACTTTTGTTATTATTTGAGCTAACACTGACATGAAACTAATGAAGATATATTTATTTAGATGTGCTGTGTGCAGATATTACCAGACACATGGCCCCATCTGATGAGAAAATAGGTTTAGCTATTTTTTGAAATGTTTGCTGCTGGAGCAGGCTAAAGAGGACAATATTGTTGAATAATCAGATTTGTCTGTGCTTAAGAGGTTTTTTGCACTAGAAATGAGGAACTTGGTAGTTTATCTACTTTATCCCCCATCAGGATCATGAGAGATGCATCTCTGCAGCTACAGTGTAAAGCATTCAGGGGTGTCAGGAAAACTAGTCCCATAGATGGGGGATAAACTTCACTGGTAATAAATGAAACAAATCGTGCACTAGAAGACTGGGGTGCTTCAAAGATGCTGTAGTGTTTCTGAGCTCTAGACAAGTAAACCTATTTTCAGTTTGCAGCTTTATATTGGCATTAGAGAGACACGTGAGTTATGCCTTGGGTTACATCCACAATTCAATTTTTCAGCCCTTCGTAGGCTGTGGTTGTGTAGTATCTGTTCTGATACTTTTGTAACCTAACCTTTCTTTGTTTATACTTTCCTACCCAACTTCTCCCTTTCTGTAAGAAGTTGTAACAAAGATTTTCTTCCAAAATCCTTTTAAAAATAGTAAAAATAAGCATTAGATCAGAGGTGGCATTTTGCTTATGTAGCTTGGATGCTGGGAACAGAGAACGGTTTCTTTTAATTTGCTAAATCGTTCTTCAGGTCTTCAATTCTAGGCATTATCCATTTATATTCATACAAAGTCTTCCTTAAAAAGAAAAAAAAAATCAATATGCACATCTAACCTTAATAAGAGGAGTTTGCTGTTAATCAATAGGATCACTAACATAATGAATTACCCTTCAAAATAGCACTCTAGATGTTTGGCTCTGTCTTGAAATCTTTCAGCTTGAGTGTGCTTTTGTGTTGAAAAGTATTCCAGTACATTCAGTGAAGCTAATGTCTATTATTCATAGGGCATTCAGATCCTGTTCCTTAGGAGTGTGGATGGGTTTTTTTGGATGCTTATACACTGAATCTGGTGGACTTTATATTAGACCCCAGAATTTGACTCCTGTCTGAAAGAGAATCAAAGCCATATATATTTTCCCACTGGATATATCATATTGGGTATTTCTGTTAAGATTGGCCTGGGGCCCACAAGCAGGATTGTCATTCATTTCAGATATTCTCCCATCAGTCCTGGAAGTGCTTCCATGATGAAAGAAGGGAAGCAGCCCCATGGTTAGGCAAGCAGGAGACAGGTTATTACATCTTCAAATGTACAGCAGACACGTGGTTCTGCTTTGAGACAGGCTTGGCTTTCTGCCACTTCCTTCAGTTGGTGTCAGCTGTTCTTCATAACTTAACAAGACAACCAAACAAGCTGCAGTTTCTTGCAGTTTTACAGAAATAATATTTCATTATACTCAAAGTCTGAAGTGACTGTTTCTTATCTTTTGTGGTTTTTGGCAAAATTAATTTCTGTGCAGTCCTATGGCAAGGATAAGCCATGACCTCCAGTTCTGATTCACATAAAACTAAATTCAATTACATCCATTTCCCTCAGTAGTTGTGGTCCTTGTATGATCACTCTGCATATTTTTCTTTGTTTTAAATGATGCACAAGCTATTTAGGAATAGGAAAATTAATGTAGAAATAACTTTCATTTTCTCTACTTCTTGCTGATGTTCCCCTAAGCCTCGAGGGTTATTTCTTACCTTGAGCTCCTTGTTTGGTCGTGTTGCTAAAGAACAGTTGGTAGCCTTTACTTGTGTTCCTGAGGGGAAGGGAGAGTACTGAAAAAGAAGTGAGTTTATACTTTTTATTCCTCTTGCTCAGCAGTAGTATTTTTCAGCTGCAGTAATGTTACAGGTGGTGCTAAAATGTCACAAAATCCTAATGTTACACATCTGGCAACTTGTAATGGAAACTATTCTCTGAATGTATGTAATGCAGCTTTTTATACTTTTATAAATTGGCATTTAAACCAGGTATCTCTTAATTTTAAACATGGTCATGCAATACTTAAAGCTACTTCTTATAGCTCTTTGTGGGCAAAATTCCACATTTGCTTTAGAGAGCATTTTATCTTGTCATGTTAATAATTGAAGGAAATTTGGAACTACAATTAAAAAACAGTCACACAAAAAAAAAAACCAACCAAACAAACAAACAAAAAAAAAAACAAAAACAAAAACAAAAAAAACAAAAACAAAAACAAAAAAAACAAAAACAAAAACAAAAAAAACAAAAACAAAAACAAAAAAAACAAAAACAAAAACAAAAAAAACAAAAACAAAAACAAAAAAAACAAAAACAAAAACAAAAAAAACAAAAACAAAAACAAAAAAAAAAAAACAAACAACAAAACAAAAAAAAAAAAAACAAAAAAACCACACACCAAACTGTGTGTTCTAACAATTCATAAGTCATGTTTGGATTCTGATAGTTCAAGTAAAGGATTTCTTAAGCAAATGTCTGTCCTTGCTTCTACCCTGTGAAGAAAGTGCAGTATAGTGAAGTTTTCAAAGTCTGAAGTTTTAGTAGTTCTGGGTCTTAAAGGCAAAGAACTTAGTTTTCTTTTATTCCTACTTCTCTTGCACAGATTTGAGAGCTTGTGTTCAAATGTATTAAAACAGAATGCAGAAATGTCTGGGAGAATGTGATAACCTTAGGAGTCACACAAAGCTCTAAAAGTTACCCAATATATGAGATTATTTTTAGTATCTGTTACTTTTGGCTTGTTTACTATACACTTGAATTATACATAGATATTTTGTGCTGTTTTTTCATATTCCAGAATTCCCTTTACTGTTAAAGATAACATTTAATGATGACAGAAGATTAAATGGCCTGTGCAGAATCTTTCGCCTCTGGTAAGTGAAAAGCAAACATCTTCATGCTACTAGATCTCTTTGTTTTTCATTACTACAGAAAAATTAAAATTATTTGACTTGGCCTCAGGCCTTCAATTGCTCTGTTGGGTTATTAAAAATACAGTGAAGAGCCAGTAATGAGTGGCATTTCTTATGTACCTTGGCTGTTTGTTCTTTACAAACAGAAGATTGATTACAATGGTTAAGAGACTTGGGATTTATTGACTCGTCTTCCTAGGAATTTTTTATCTCATAATTGCTTTCAAGAGTATTTTCCTGCTTTTTTCACCCCCATTAACCACTGAATCATCTTTTTCTATAACAATCAGTAGTAGCTGAGAATGCTAGCCAGTAAACTCAGTCCTAACTGCTGGCGTTTTCTAAATTATTAGGAGCATTTGAGGGTGCTTACTGAAGTGAGGGAACCTAAAATATTAGTTAGGTAGAATTATGGCTTTACTATCTTAAGGGTAATTCAGCTGCATTGGGGGGTGAGTTAAACATTGTATCAGAAATGTCCAGTGGTTAATATTTGATTGTTTCCCCTTCTGTATTTAAAAGAAAGAATTCTTTAATTATCAACTCCTCTCCTGTCTCTGCAAATAGCTTAGGCCCTGGATTCCTGTGTTATTCACAGGTGAATGTAGTAGTTATTACAGATGTGTTATGAGCAAACCTGGGGCAAACTAAGTCCACTCACAAAAAAACACAGGCCCATTTAATGCTGGTATTACTTCCCCATAAAATACCAAACCTTGGGTACTAGAACACCGATGTACTTTGTTCCAGTTTAGCCATATTCATTTGAGGTTAAGCAGATAATCCTGTGAGCTTTGAGTTTTCTTTGTAGTCTCTCATTTTTCTGGTGGAAAATCAGCTGCAGTACAGTCTCAGAAATTAATGTAATGCTTAAACTCTCAAATGCTGTGGTTTAGTGATAAATACTTTGCAGTGTAATTCTTACTCCTAAATAACATTTGAAAGGAAGACAGAAGCAAATTTATGTAGGTGATAATGAACTTTGAGGCTAATTATAAGTTATAGTATGCATATATTTCTATATATAAATTAATAAATTATTGAAATAAGTTTTAGCACGTAAAAGATGTCTAGGAAATCTATGTTTGGGATGAGAAGTAATTATTTGGGGAGAATGATGTGATGTGCATCTTTTAAGAGCACTGACATAATAACATTTTTCAGAAGGAATGATACAGATTCCAAACCAGGAAATTATTTAGAATTTTTGAGGGTATAGGTCTTAGGTACCTATTAGTTAGTTTATCACAATACTTTGTTCTTGAATAGAATTTGGAATGAAGTTTTTCGGGATTTCTCTGGCATACAAGTTATTACTATAAATTGTGAGATGTTAGTAGAAAGAGGTACAAAGACATCAAGTTCTTTGTTTCTCCCTGAGCCTGGCTCTGTAAGAACAGACTTATAAAAACTAAGCTGTTTTATCTGGTATATGGTAGATTATCTTCAATAGTGAGATAAGAGGGAACAAGTTGACCATTCAGAAATTACTGTTGCTGACCTACAAAACAGATGGAAAAGAGTTTTTGTTAAGCTGATTGTGTAAAATGGAGTGTAGCAAAGGAATTTAAATATGAAAATAGACTTGCAATTCCATGGTGTCACAGAACCACATATTACAGCATATTGACATGAGATTTACGCATTTACAAGGGGGATTGATGCTGTACAGAGATACTTATTAGATAACATGGGAATGATTTTTGCAGCTGTAAAAATAGTAGCTTTTATATTGTTAGATTGAGATGGGTGCTGTAAATACTAATTTTCAAAGCATTAATCAACTCGTCCAGGTTTTTGATTTTAAAATCCTTTCTCCCATTATAATTAATATTCAGTTTTAGCAGTGTGATCTCACTGTGAAATCAGTTTATCTTTCAGGCTGGCATGGATTAGGAATCTTGTTTTGATAGACAGTCTACAGACCTGAGCAATCATAGGGCTTACATGTCAACTTTGAAATAAGAATGTAAAGGCAAATGGACTTGACTGAGTTTTGCTGTGAACAGATATACAGAGCCTGACCATACAGGAAGATCAGACTGTAGCTGTGGCTTGGTACATCCACATGAATTCAGTTGTTCTATTTCAAGCAGTAATTGACTCACCTTCCTAGGTATATGTGCTAAGATTTTTTTTTTCTATTTGTGTTGTTGGTATCCTTTCAGATAAAGGATTGTACTTAAATAGTTTGGAAAATTAAATGTTGTGATTAATGATATAAGAACTTATTTAGGGACAAATTTGTTTTGCAAATAAGACAAGCCTTTTTCCCTCATTCAGCAGGTTTGCTGCTAACGCATAGAATTCTTTGTACCAAGTAAAAACCAAGTAAAGCGTATTTTAATGACATAAAGATTCTGTGAAGTATTCACGTGTGCTGGTTTTGCACATATGACATTTAGTGAGGAAGGAAGGAGACATTAATGGAAATTATTTTTTTTCTGAGAGCTTCCTCTATGTCTGACAAAAACCAATCAGGGATTAATTTTTAGAACTGACAACCTATTAAACCACTGAGAGGGCTGAACACGCCTCTGTGAATACGCATTTTAAAACGAACAAAGCCCGGGAAGCTCTCTTTTCCCTTCTGCTTGATGTAGAGGTAACAGACGTGGCCGGGCAGGAGGCTGCCACAGGCCTGGGCCCGAGCAGCCCTGCTGGCCTGGGAGGGGATGCTGTTTTTCCCCCAGTGCAGCCAGACTGCCCCATGTGGCTTGGCTGAAATGTTGCTGCTGCTAACATCTAGCTGACAAAAGCCCTGCCCTGACACTGGCCTGGGCCAAGCACCGGGGTTCACGAGCCCCAGGAGAAGCTCTGGGCAAGCTGGTGCTGCCTGTCCATGGCCCCTGTGGCCCAGCAGCGGCTGAGGCGTGTCCCCCGGGATTGGAATGCAGCCAGCACAACCATCGCCATTTCTGGCTGGGTCCCTGCTATCCTGGCACAGCCCCAGCGCGGCTGCCGAAAGACTCTCTATCATAAACAGCTCTGGGCTGCCATCCAGAAGGGATCACATGACCATCTGCAGACCTCGGGCAAGATACTAACTCTTCCACTAGACAGATGAGACTTGCAGACCTTTCATCCCCTCTCTTGAGTGAAAGGAAAGGACAGAGATGAAGACATGCACAGAAAACAGCAAAAAGACATCAAAATCAGACAAGAGGGAGGAGTCAGGTCCCAGATAAGGGGATGAGGAGAGTCGTGGACTGAAATTTCCCTTTTAAGCTGTGGAGAAGAATAAATCAGATACTCTTTTTTCCCTGTAACGCATAGAAATGCATATGGGGTGGTGGAGTGTTTGAAAAGAAGCCATGAGCAAAGGCATTTGTTTTGAAGTAAGCAGATGTTGAAGTAGCTGTGATCTCATGAGAAGCTGGAACCGAGAGGAGAGAGGTGAAGACCCCTGTTGCCCCCAGGGGAGAAGAAGAAAGACCTCTATTTTCAAAAGATGACGAGAGCCTTTGCTTGAACTGCTAATCCTTAAATTTATGTGTCCCATAGGGTGATATGGCCCATAACTTCAGCTGTGGGAAGGCTGAAAAAATGGGAGAGATTTCAAAATTGAAGATTTCCCGGGCGGGAAATCTGCTATTTGTGGAAATTGAAGCCATGAGAGAACTGTTTCTTGTGAAGAAGTCTCCACAGACTGAAGAGAGATACTCCTCTCCCTAAGTAAATTGGAGAAAGATTATTTTAGAGATGGTAAACTGACTGATTTGTTTCTGTATGCTGTCAGTGTGAAAGAAAAGAGGTTTGAGGGCAGGAGCAGTGTTCTGAAAGTTTTATTCTGATTTTTTTTTTCTTGTAGTTTCTGGTTATAAAGTTTTCTTTATGCCCGTCAAAGTTTAAGCCTGTTTTGCCTTCCTCCTAATCCTATCTCACAGCAGGAAATGAGTAAATAATTCTAGTGGGTGCACTGGCGATTTAGCCAGCGCTAAACCCACGACAACATGACAAGCACCTTTTCTTGTAAATCAGTGATAGTTCTTTTCATAACCCTTCTTATTATTGTTTAGTTTAAAGCAACTACATATCTTTCAATGTAGAAAAGTAATATTTTACTGTCTTAGATTGCAATGCAAAATGTAACCAGAAGTATGTATTCTATCACCATCTGTTAAAAAGCAGGTGGGGAAGTGTTCTTTATCTCTTACATGACCCATCCCTCATATCTCTGGGGAGGATATCTTCTGTTAATGGTCCATTGAGTCGCACTGCATAACTGATAAAATTACATCAACCCATTTTGAGATGCTCCACCCAGGGGGAGGAGCCAAGCATTCTTACCTGGATAAATATCTGAGATTTGTAACACTACAGCAGCCTTTTTCCACTGGATTCCAGAGGAAGACGAGGCCCATCTATGCCACCACTGGATCTTAAGAGGAAAACTACACCCTTCTACAGGACCACTGCTTCAACAGAACCACATCTGTCACTCTAGGAGGACTGCAGCCACCATTTATTTGGACTGCTACCAACACCCTGATTGACCAGGAGTCAGTTTGTATTCTGACTCTGTCAGTGGTTTTTTGTATTACTGCATTTTTATTTTAATTTTCCTAATAAAGAACTGTTATTCTTATTCCCATATCTTTGCTTGACAGCCCCTTAATTTCAAAATTATAATAATTTGGAGGGAGGGGCTTTGCATTTTCTATTTCAAGGGAGCCTTCCTTAGCAGACATCTATCTTTCAAACCAAGACAGGAGTGCAAAATCAGGATGCTCCTAGAAATGTATGAATTTAATATGGACACAGTGGAAATAGGCTGATGGTACTTAGATACTGCACTAGTATGAAATATGCTATTTTTCACTAGTGTCCCAAAAAACTTTAAAGACCACAGCATCAGCTTCAACTGGACTGAGACTGCCAAACCAATACTAGATTCTTTTGCAAGAAGTGTCAGCTTTCTGTACTGCAATACCCAGAAGTCTACCCAGTTAGTTTTTCTCTGCAGTGAAGTTGATTATACTGATAGTGGAAATACAGCTCTAATAGTTCAGACTCATTTCTTAAAGCACAGCTCAGTAACTGAACCCAAACCTGCCATAGGCTGTGTAGGCAGATTGGTTTTCAAACACGCCAAGGGATATTGGAACCAGTTATGCTCAAAAGCCAGGACTGGTTGTGGGAGCTCTAGGGTAGCCAAAAGGCAGCTGTGTTCTGACCATGTAATCACAAGGCTACGACAGAGACTGAAATATTACTCAAGCCATTTGGGAGCTTCTTCAATTTCCCTCTTCTCCGCAGACTTGGGCTCTGTAGGCTTCCTGTTTGTTTTATTAGTACAGCTTTACTGTTCAAAGGCAACATAACTTGGGAAAGAGTAGGGATCACATTATTTTTAGCACATGGTATGATAAATATACTTAAAAAAGAAAAATCAGTCATGCAAACCTAGCATTTTTGAGAGTTACCTGGATTAGAATGACCCATGTAAAACTACGTATTACTTGTTGAAAGAATCTGGAACTTACAAACTGTCACAAATAGCACTGTGTGTCCTATAGGTCATGGTCAGATATTTAATCCTGAGATCAATGAGAATTAAATAAAATCTGCCAACTGTTTTCATTAAATAGTCAAAAATTTTCAAGTAAAAATTAACTAGATTTTTTTAACATTTATTTTCTGTGTGTAGTGCATTTAAAACAAAAAAGCCCATTTTTGTTCTTTCAAATTGAAATACATTCTGGGACCCGCACAAAAACTGGCACTGGGTACATACAGCCCTGTGGGTCTAAGGTAAGAGCTGATTAAGTTATTTTTAAACAGGAGACACGGTTGAAGTTTGGGGAGTGTTGAAGAAACTCAATTCCCCTATTTTCCCCTTAAACGTTGTACATTTTAAGCATTAAAAAAATCTTTATAATTCTAATGAAAATCTGTGATTACAGCTGTTCATCTTTATTTCAAAGAAATGGATTTGCAAGGGTCACATGTTAAGACGTTTTGGGGGGTTTTTTTTGTACTACAGTCAGCACAACAAACACTATGGTTTGACATCCATCTGTAAATAAAGGCTATGCCTACTGCTAGCTGGGGGATCAGCTTTAGTCAAAGGTTTCCTGTAAAAAAATACCCAGATAAGCTCAAACTACTCAGGGAAGAAAGTGTAGGCTAATGTGGAAGTCATGACAAGTATTCTTGGCAAATTGTGATGTGTGCAGCAACAACTGCAGATTATTCAGAGCTGCTAAGAGGGACCTCGAAAGAAGCCCGCTGCACAGGTGCTAGATTTGGATTTAAGAAATAGGCTGTACAGTATCAAACTATATAAAAAGCTTAAAAACCACAATGAGAGTTTATTTTAAAAATTTTCTTCTATATTGTAAAAAATTTTAAATTTGGTCCAAACCACCATTAAAAAAGGTATGAAATGTGCAGTTTTGCAAGTGAAACAAGGGGCACAAGAAGGATTCCATGGGGGTTAATTAGAGTTGCTTTGTGATTTGTTTCCAGTACCTTCATATCACACAGTAATCACACAGACCTCAGAGCAGTTCTCTTCAGGCAAGTAGGACATGAGCTATAAGTATCATCACTGATTTCAGTAGGGAAGATTGGCTGCAACAAGGAGTAAAAAGCTATTTTAAGAGATAAATGTACAGTACAATCTATTTATGTAAATACTTGGAAAACTCAGGAACAAAATTGTTTCCTAAGTACAGAGCTGTGAAATCAGTGTGCCATATGGAGCTATAATATATGGCAGAATATTTTAAAATCCTAAACCTTCTTGAAAGAAAACTGTTGTAAAAGTCTGCATCTAGAATAAAATGACTACTCACTTGTGTTTTAACTGAAAGCTGCAAAGATATTCCAAATGTACTAAAATTAATATAACTCGATATTGTTAAAAGGCAGTAACCCTTTTCACTTACGTCTCACAAAGCATAGAGTGTGGAAATGATAATTAAAGGCAAGTGAAACAGATGGCTGTAACATAATTCAGGAGTCTTAACTGGCACTTAACACTAACTGTACTTTCAATATGACAAATACAATAAGACACCTATGTTGACATACACGTGGTGCACTTAACTACTTTTATTTATGCAAGTGAGGTATTAAAATTGTCTTGAAAAGCAGACACCTAAAGAAGAGAAAATGGTATGAAGAAGAGAATAGTAGTCATTGATTTCAGTGTTCAATGATTAGTAGCTGTAGGGTTTTTTCTTCCAATATTCTATCTTATAATTTCCATGCAAAGTCTCCGTCTTACTCCTCCACTAGATAGGTAGCTTGGGAAGATTAGAGGAAATCCACCACTTTTTCAGCAAGAATTAATTATGAAGACTGGTTTTGTTTTTTGAAATGAAGTAAAATAAGCTAAAAGTGTGTGCATCTCACACGCTGAGTATGGTACACTTTTAATATATACACTATCATTGTACACGAGCATTTTGTATGTACACTGATACCACCTTCAGCAGGAAGTTAAAAATCAATAGATAATGAACCTTGTGCTGTATCTTCCCTTCCTCTTACATAAATTTCACATGGAATCTCCTCCATCACCCTGTCTTCTATCACCTGCTCGGGGCAGTCATGAGCTTGCTTGAAAGTGTAAGTGCTTTTCTTGAATGTGCTGTTAAATGTTTTCATGGGCTGGGGCTGTGCAAAGTCATTGCGGAAGGGCAGTTCCATGGAGCTCAGGTTGGTCCTGCTCTGTTTGATATTGGAGGCCTGGGAGCCACAGTGGTGGTCGTGAATGCATCTGGAAGCTGTTGAAGGGCGGCGCAGTTTCTGATAGTTTTCAAGTTCCTCTGATAAATCTGCCAAATCTGCAGAAATTTCTTTGTCCCTTAGTGAGAACAGTTCATAGTGAGGAGGATCAAAAACTTCCTGGAAACCAGTTTTATTGAAGGCAGTCTTGCAAGCCATAACCTTTTTGCGAGGTTGCTTTACTTGCACTAGAATTGAAATGATGAGAAGAACTAAAACTATCCCTGTTGTGATGCCAATGATTGTCCCATGGGTTTTGGTGATTTGTTCAAACAATCCAGTTTTTTTCTTTTCTGCAGAGAAAAAATTATTATGACATTTATTAGTTTCTACACCTTTGATAATTTATTTAAACAAAGCAAAACTGTATTGTGATTGCCATGCAAGTGATAAAATTACTTAATGGGACTGGAGACTAGACCTGTATGTCAATGGGATTTGTCTAATTCCCTGCCATTAGTGGCTACATTATGGTAATTGATAATTCAGTGGCAGGTGCAACTCTGTGAACCAGTGCTTGCTGACTCAGCTGGGATGTGCCTTCCATCCTAAACCTTAACTGATGGTCTATATTCCTAAATCCATGAGCTAAATAGGCTTAAATTAACCTTAAATAGGTTAAATCCAGCTACAGATGATGTTTCTCTTACCATGGTTTGCTCCTGCTGGTAACATTCCCAGTGATGTCAGTAGAAGAAAATGTAGTTTTGAAACTGTCTAGTTCTTCTTTAAAAGCGAAATATTGTCAGATATAAGAATGACTATACTGTTTGTTTTCACATCTCTTGGAAATGTAATGGCTGTGTCTATTTCTAAGTCAGGGAGCTTTAGCAAAGCTCTATTCCAGTTCTAAGAGTCCAGTGATGAAGTTACTTGAAAAAAGAAAAGGGGAGGGATAATTGTCTTAGGTTGCAATACAGGATGTGACCAAAAGTATGTATTCTATCACCATCTGGGGCAGTGATCCTTATCTCCGTGGGAGATATTCTCTGCTCATGGGCCATCTGATAAAACCAGGTGGGGCAGTCATCCTTATCTTCTCCACAACCCATCCTTCCTCCAGGGAGACATCTTCTGTTAATGGGCATTGAGTC
>VZTT01028634.1:1867-28446 GCA_013400855.1 Buphagus erythrorhynchus | reverse complement strand
AAGAACTGTTATTCCTATTCCCATATCTTTACCCGAGAGCCCCTTAATTTCAAAATTATAATAATTTGGAGGCAAGGGGTTTACATTCTCCATTTCAAAGAGAGGCTTCTGCCTTTCTTAGTAGACAGCTGTCTTTCAAACCAAGACAATAATACACCAACCAACCCAAATCATCTGGCAGTTTTAGCTAGTACTTCATGTCAAAACACACAAGATGGCAGCATCAGATCAAGATGGTTTTCCATATTTAAAATGCTTATTTGAAGATTAAAGTTTTCCAGTTGGATTTCTGTTCCATTAATGTTCTTGTCCTGGGGGACTGAGAGATTTCTACACTGCAACATTGGCTAGTGGGAGAAAAGCATTTAAGACTATGAAGAAGAAAATGTAGTAGCCTAAATCTTGCATAGCATTTTCAAATATCTGGCTATTGGCATCTGAATATGTTATGTACCTAAATACCACACACAGTGCATGGGGAGAGTTATACACCACCATGTGTTATTTGAAACAATCCTTATACTAAGCAGAGACAAGGAGCTGGCTAATAAGAAATTACATTTCTGCTTCAGAACTTGGACTGTTTCCTTTGAGCTACTTTTTACCTTTGAAGTGAAGGAGGATATCTCCCCTTTGTCCTGCCTATCTTAGATCACAGTGGTGCCATCTGTGGTGGGAGGTATGAATTTCACTGCTATGGCAGTTCTCTTGTCTGCATCTAGGTTTCTTAATTCTTGGCCGGTATTTTAATCAAAAAGTTGTTTTGCAAAAGGCGGTGTCTTCTCCAGTCTCTTAAAATAAATTGCACACAACTGACTTCTCGATCAATTTTTGTGTTACAGGGCTTAGGCATAAGTAGGTCACAATATGCTCAGATTTATGTAGCTATTGATATGGACTAAATGAGAACTCTGGGTGCCTGCAGGAACTGAGCACGATTGTGAGCAGCTCTCTTTATAAGGCTAAGAATTGCTTATTTGGTTGCACCAGTCTCCTTCAGCTGGCAATGTGGATCTAGTCTTCAGCTGTCTCTTAATTTCTGCTGTGCAAGTATTACAGCAGAATTTAGACTGCATTCAACAAAAACATGATGAGTTGTTCAACACCAGATACAGCAATTTACAAATATTGGGAAAGACACAGCTTTTATGGAATGAATTTTTTAAATACTGCAGTATATGAGTGAAGTGTGGATTCTAGAGGAGAGTATAGAAAGCAGTTGGTAACAATGGAAAAGAGATCTAGAAATTAAACTTAAGAGGGAATGTTGAATATTATCAAAAGTAGGACTGTTTAAAGGAAGCTTAGTTTTACATTGCCAGCTTGGGAGGTATGGACCAGTTTTGTTGACTGGAAAACTTCCACAATATGCCTTACATTAGAATATCTATTAGTGGTGTGAATTTCTTTGTTTACCCAAAACAAAATTAAAAAGTAGGGTTTTTTAATGGTTATTCACTTCAAAAATTCAAGCAGGATTTGTGCATTGAAAAGAAATTTTCTTTCAAGACTTTCTATAGAGAAGGTTTTGATCCTTTCTGCAGAGTTGGTTTCTCTTTGAAATGGAATACATATTTAAATCTTCTGGAGTTTTGTGTTCAGACCTATTGATGCCATTTAATTTGTCAAAAAACCCTAAGCAAACAGCCTCAAGAGTTTTTGTCCTATTGTTTTCTTTAGCAAGAAAAATTGTTGACCTTAGACTGGTTTTGTTCTAAGTCTGACAACTGAGCTGTTCTTGAAGCATGGGAGAATGTCTGTGCTTTAACAGAATAACAATTTCTTCAAATTATGAGAACTTTTCCTACAAAGCCTGTTATTGAAACAAGTCTTTACTGTAGTTATGATACTTGAAGTAATACTCCCAACCCATGTTCTAAAAGCAGCAATTTACATATGTCTGTATTCCGTAAGTGCTTATTTCACGCTCCCTAACAATTCCTCCTTCCTCCCATCCTTTCTCACACCATATACAGCAGTTGAATTTATCCTGAAATAGCCTGTGATTTACAACTCTAAACTAATGTTTTAAAATTGTCTTTGAGAGTTGTTGCTTCTATTTCAACCTTGAGAGAGGCTTTTTGTGCTTGAAATTTTTTCTGTGTTTTTTCAGCTCTTTATTTTTATCTCTAAAAATTATAACCCATCCCTACAATCCTTGCTTTGTTAAAGTTTAGAAATTGATAGGATGCAGCCTCAAAAATACTAAATTCTAGTTCTTATCAAGCTGATATCCTTTTTAAATAGAGAGTATATGCTGAATAGGAAGAAGTTTAGTTAAAAGCAGTAAGATCAATATTCAGGATGCTTACATGTGTCCTGAGTTTAAATAAAAAATTTGGAACACCTTCCTGAGATTAGTAGAATAGCTGTCTTCAGCATATTTCCAGGAAAAAGACATTTCATGACTTTCTTGAAAGGCAAACTGACCAGCCTAGCTCATAAAGGCTGTGGTTTGCACTATATTCACCTCTGCAGTGATTCTCATCCCAAGGGTACGCACAGTTCTGAATGCCATTGCAGACTAAAGAATTATTGATGCACATGTTGCTATGGCAGAAGTAAGTGTTGCCTGAGCAGGGAGCTGCAGGAGAGAAGAGAAAGAAAACATTCAGAATTTTCAGTAATTGATGCCTTGCAATAAAACGATTAAGTTCCTATATCTGGAGTTTTTAAGATGCATTCTTCCTCTCTGTTTCAAACACAATTGCTGCTCTTGCACGTCATTATCTGATGCTTTTCTCTCTCTTCATGTGATTCCTTTCAGCATATTATCAATGCTACAAAACCGGTTCTTGCTCCAAAGGGGTCGGTAGCAAATAGAGGCAGTCACAAAACACAGATAATGGAAGAAAGTTTTAGTATGTGTCTTTAAAAACTTAATACTTAAAAATCGCATGCTCTCTATCACTAATATATTTGTTCTGTGGAGCATCTGCTGTGTAGATGTTGTGAAGCAGTTCCTGAACATCGCATTTTAGAGCCCATTAATATCTTAAGGCAAATCAGATTTTAGCTTGTGGACGACTGTTTCAGTAATTGCAAGAGATTTCAATAACTAGAGGCATCTAAGTCATTCCTGCTTATGAATCAAAAGCTCCTGGATCCTCCTATTAGAGCTAATGCAGGGATTGAGAGAGTACAGTTTAGCTTTTTATGTATCTATCTATATATAGTCAGAAATTTGAAGAAATAAATTAACTAGAAGGCATGTTTTTGTGAGTATTTGTTTTTGTTACAGCTCCTTGACATAAGAAAAAATATATTAGCAAGTAGTAATAATTCTTTTCAGGGTGTTTTACACATAGGGAATTATTTATAAATTCAAGGCACTGGGCAAGAAGTTGGTTTTCTCTTTGTTTCAGTAATGTGGTATTTTTATGATGGAAATGTCTGTTATTAGTGGAGTCAGTTATATACTAAACAGCAAAGATGTGTGATAGACATTCTACTATTTGATTTCACAGAAAGAATGTGTTCTTGAGCAGCCTGGATTCTCTGAAACATAACAGGAAACCCAATGGGTAGAGCAGACGGAATGACTGCTCCTGAACACTGCATCTCTCACTTAGTCATTCTGTTAGGCTTAAGAATCACAATGACAAAAAGAGGAGTTATGCCTAAGAAAAAAAGAACATTCAAACCTTTAATTTTGATTTTGCATTCCTAAATTACATATGTTTTGTCTTCCCATGGCTTACTCCACTGAAGCTGGGTAACCTACACTCATTGGTTTCAAGCTTTTGTATTTGCTGTTACTGCTTAACCCTGGCAATCTGGAAAGAAGTTCCATACAAGAACTTGCTTTAATTGTAGTGCAAGTATGAATACAGAACATAGTTAGAGTATATTTTGGAACAGTTTATTTATGTAATCTCAGTGCTTAAAAATGTTATGGTAGCTATCACATCCCTTCCTTGCTCAAGTGAGTTGAGAGTTTAATTGTTTGTAGAGTAGATTACTCTGAAGAACATTATTTTAAAATAGGATTATTCCTTTGGAGATCAGGCCCATCCTGTCAGTTATGCCATAATGTAAACATATTCCCTTTCTTTTTACAGTTCTGTGTTTTTGGATAATGCATTCTGCCATTGCTTCACCATCTGCCAGCACAGTCTCTATTTCACGTTTGTCTAGTCTCTCTAAGTTTTTGTGGGCATGGCTTTTGTTCACAGTTCAGGAAGATGGGACAAATGGACTTATCTTCCTTTTGTCTGTTATTTGAGGAGTTGGAAGTCTAAAAGTCCCAATGGTTGATCAATTCCAGCCTAGGACTTCAAGGACATAGCTGGATTCTTCTCATTACAGCTGCCCAAAAGTGGTGCAATGCTCACAGTGCTCTTTGTATCCAGCATTACACATCTATTGAATCAAGCCAGGAATCAAATACATTGATTTTTCACATTGCTGTTAGCTGAATTACTTAGTCAAATCTGCAAGCAGTGCTAGGTGTGTGTTAGGTGACTGTCATGCACTATTAGTTCATTTATGGAAATCCTTCCAGAAATATTGATCGTTTTCATGGTTGGCTTCATATAATTACAAATCATTAGCAAGGTAGAAGAGAAAGATATCTTAACAATCTGAAAAAGAGATAAGCTCAGATTCACTTTTTTCAGTTACAAATATTGCTTATGACTAGATTATATAAAAATACTTGAAGCACTTTTTAGCCACATACTTTTCAATAACCCTATCCAAGAAAGGCAGTATCTCAAGTAAATAACAATAACCACATACCTTTGCAGATGTTCTTTTGCCAGTGATTTTTGAGTTGCTTTAAACTCATAAATTTGGAAAGTTATCTACCTTTAGGAGTATTTAGTGTTTCAACCTCTTGCTTAAAAAATCCCCACAACACCCCCTAAAAACCCAAACTCAACAACAACAAAAAACTCACTCCAATATTTATAATTTAAATAGATAATTTCTCTGGCAAAGTTCATAGCATTTTCTAAATTGAAAGCTGGAATAACTTGCACCATCATCAATGTTAATAATTGTATTGAAATATAACTAGTGGGAAAGCAGTCATCAATTTTGCAACCACCTGTTGTGGTGCCTGGCAGGGAACTGGGAGCTAGTGGGAGAGCACACTTCAGTCCCACTGCTGTCTTTTTGAAGTAAGTCTGTCCTCATTTGTAGAGAAGGATGTCTCTTTGTGAGAAGGATGTAGCCTAGGGCAGAACGACTGAATTCAAATGGGAAATACACCTTTTAAAAATGGAGGAAAGCTTTTCTTCAGGAACCATGTTAGAAATGTAATAAAGCAATTATCTAATTTACCTGCTAGTATGTGAAGGAAATAGCAACGACCCTTCGTATGCATTCCTGCTGTTTAATAGAAAGATGCTTTCCCTAAAATACTTGAAGTATCCCAATACCAGGAGAATTGGCACTTTTAGATCTACTTACGATCCACAAAGGAAGTGAAGAGCATTCGGAACCTGCTCAGTCTGCTGCCTTCATCTGCCCACATCCTCACCACCCCTGTCCCCGTCTGCAGCGTGACATCGTTGGCCACCGTGCTGCAGAACTTGGCCTTCAGGTTTTCAATGGAACTGCTCCCATCATACACAGCAACAAAGTTCCTTTTGCATTCATTGGAATGCTCCATTTGATAGTCCAGAAATCGCATATAGATCTGTTAGAAAAGAGGAATCAATGTCTTTAGAAGAAATAGAGAGAGGAGAGTTTTCTTTCTTAGCAAATCCTGAATAAGATGTTTTTTTTCCCTTACACAGAAGTATAATTCCCAATTCACAACACTTTTAAACTTAGATTTTCTCAGTAGATGTCTATGTGGAGTATTACCTGACATTTGTCTTGGGTACCCGTTTCACTTCTCCCTGCTCCCCAAAACAATCTTTATTTAAAAATTTACTTAGATTTATTTCTACTCCCTTTGGAAAAACAGTACAAAGCAACACACTTGGTAAAGAAATCCCCAAGAAGCTCTGCTAAATGTGAAGTCTGTTTCTCTAGAAGAGATATAAGGAATGCATAAATGTACTGAAATAATTTTTAAAGTATTTTGACTGTTCTCTTTCCTTTCTTTCTAATTCATAAAAACAATGTTAAAATATAGGGGAGGGAGCCTAGTCAGAAAAGCTCCGAAGTAAAATAAGGAAATTAAAATTTATTGCTTCAGAATGAAAGATAATTACTGAACCATAGCTGTGTTATGGAAGACACAAACCATGAAGTCAGGAGTAATTTGAATAAAAATGGAACAGAGAGAGAAGTAAGCTGGCTGTGTAGGAAGAATTAATGAATTTAAGCTAATCTTAATACTTCTAAAAGCAGAAATCTAATCCAAGAGAAGGCTGCATATGTGTTAGAACACATGCAGCAAGGAAATTAGAAGATTGAGGTGGTATTTAAAGAGTAAGTAAATAATTTATTTTGCTGGAACAGGAAATTCGTGCAAGATTGTAATTCAGTTAAAATTACATGAACACATCAAAAGGCTTTTGAATCTCTTCAATGGCTGTATTGGAATTCTCAAAATTCTTCTGAAAATTTTGAGATATGAAACCAAGTCACCTAAGCATGCTGCAAAGGCCATTTTAGACGTTACCAATTCTTAGGTAGCCATTGTGTTGCCAGAGAAGAGATGTGCCCAGGTGGAGGCTGAGGAGCTCCTCCCCTGCCAGGAGCTCTCCGGGTGTTCCTGGGCTCAGCCGCTGCAGCCTGGGGCTGGGTGAGCACAGCTCCTCCTGTCCCAGCCCTGCCAGGGGTGCTGCAGAGCTCTGCACCTCAGCGCTTTGTGATCTGCCCCTGCCCGGGTGGGATGCAGGAGGTCAGGGCAGATCAATCCCACGCTCGGGCTCTGTAACCCAGCGTGCTGCCTCTTTGCCATAGCCTGCTACCAAGCACCTCTGAGAGACACAGCAAGATATTCCCCTGCCCACTCCTACACCTACCAGGCTTTACTGAAAACATGGTAAAAGAGAACTTGTACCACCCACACTTGTACCCCCAGCTTTTCCTTCCCAATGCTTCCAGAAGCAGCTGGCCAGCACTGCCTTCCCTTGCACATTCTGTCTGAAGGAGCAGCCTGTGCCACAGTAGCAGCTCATGCTTCACCTCACTGTTTTGTGATTTTCAGCATATGTATTTTTTCTTTTTTCTATTTTCTTTTTTTTTCCCCCTGCTGTTTTTATTAGATTTACTGCTGGAAATTCTCAGCTACATTGAGAACCTGTTCTCCATTGGTGACTTATCTCAAAAACATGGATGTGAGCTGCAATTGCTAGTATTTGGGCTGAGAGAGGGTATTTTCTTTTAATGATTGACTTTATATATCTGCTACAAAATTACAATGGAAACTAAAAATAATTTAGCACACTTTCAGTAGAGCTATTATTTGTAAGATAACAAAGGAATAATCCCATTAAAAGTGCTCACCTCTTCACAAGCTCCTTTAGATTAATGTGTTAGGCAAGTATAAAAGGTCCTTACTTTTACATTATATTGATTACTCTGGTAATTTTATGAAATCTGGAGATAATTTATTAAGTGTCTGCTATACACATTTTAAAAGTACTTTCATTCTTGCACTTGTGTCAGTTTTAGAAGTTTATTTTTATTACAAAATCAAATTGAGGAAATTAAAAATGTCTATGCTTATTTTTCTCAACTGCACTGTATCAGATCTAATGGACTTTATCATCATAACTCTGCCTGAATTGAAGCTTGAGAAACCACTGTCAAAATACTAAGAATTATTTTTCTGTAATGTTTTAAATCAATAATTTAGGGTGATGATCTAATTCCAGGACTCACCCAGCTATAACTCTGCCTTCTGGCAACATTCAATAATTTATTAAAATACTTAAGCACAAGACCTGGTGCACTCAAGTGGCAATGTAGAGAGAAAATGGGTTTGTTATTGTTTCTGGAAGAACTGCGTCTATTACTTAGACTAGTATAGGGCTCTTGGGAATTGACTCACTTCCTCAAAGGCTCAAATATATTAATAGACTTTTAATTTCTTTCTTGTCTTGTCCTCTTATTATCATTTTTTTGGTTACTTGCTAGGTGTAGAATGCACTTGCTAGGTAGTTAACAGGGCTGGTTATTTAACTGTTAGGAGTGTGTAAGAAGGCAGAGGGAAGGTTTGCCATCTTGGCAGCTACTGCTTCAAAATAGTTTTTAATTTTTATGTATGTGCAAGCAGAAGCAAAATTAAAGATGTGTATGCTATATGGAGAAAAGTATGTGCTCTTCTGTGCAACATATTTAACAAATATGATTCTGCAGCGAATGTGATTCAGGCTTTAGCTATTGTATTTTGAGGTTGTGAATAGGATTTTATCCTGCTGTCTGCCTAACAAGGTAAAGCCTTTCCATTTAGTTCAGACTGCTGATGAAAGTGGGTTTTAAGGTGCTGGATTGTGAATTAGATGGGAGAAGCAGGCACATGTTCTGTTGACTTTGAACCAAATTCTCCAATAGAACCACTGGAGGCAAAACATTAAGTTTTGGCAGTGAGATTTACTGGAAATTACTGAAGATGTCAGCCAGCATTTTTGCCTGCAATCTTCCAATAAAACCAGGATCCAAGTTAAATGTCCCTGAAAACTGTTGCTTAAATAGTTCTCACAGTTATTTGGTATTTGAAGCTTCCAGTAATAGGAAACCAGCATTATGGACTTGTATAAGTTTAATTTCAGAAACTATTCTCTCCCTGGATTTCCTAAGCCACTGTTACAGGACTCATTTCAGTGAAGTACATTATGCAAATCACAGTTAGTGACCATTACCTGTTGCTACTGTCATGGAAACTCATTATATACTGAATTATATGAACAAAACCTACCTTAGCATTTGGAGTGGCTTTAATTGTCCAGATACAGTCAACTGCTTGTCCTGGTTTTGTTTTTCCTTCTTGTTCTACTTGACTGGAACGTACTATTCCATCAGCTCCTGAAAGCTCAAATTGGCAGTCTAGGGAGAAGACAGACCTTTGCTGTCAAATGCAATATGACATTAATTTAAAATTTCATGTATAAAGAAATTGTTACTGTAATACTATACCTGGGATGGGATTTAAAATACCTCCTAGGTAAGTGAAGTCAGGATCTGTAATAGAAAGAAGTCATGAATCACAAGGGCTATCAGTGCTTGAGAATCACTTCAAGCTTTAGTATTATCTGCAGATTATATCCATTTTTTATTATATCACAAAAAAATTGCCAGGAAGTTTACTGAATCAGTTGGAGGATATATAGACAAAGTTTTCTTAGATGAGAACATTATTCCACAAAGATTGACCTTATCTGAAAAAGGTAGTTCTATCCTGACAGCTCAGATTTCTAGCATAACACCAAAAATTGCTATTCAGTATTTTGTTCCTACGTTATATTTCAAATTTAACTATGTCAGTTTTCACTGAAACAACTGGAGCTCCACAAGAACACAGGGGATACTTCTGTGTGCAAAAAGCTTATTTAGATTTATTTTATCAGACTGCTGTCTATGTAGTTCTGAACAATTTGAACTGAGTTTAGCAGAATATATCAACACTTAGAAATTGCTAACTGCTCTTAAAAAAGTATGTGAAGAAGGCTGTTTCAATCCTAAAGGTACTTTTCCCTGGGTTGTCTGTGTCTCTTGTATTAGGCCACACAGAACATTTCTAGGCATGGTTTATGAAATGTTGTTCCCTGAAAAGAAAGCACTAGTTCATGCAAAAGTGCACACTTGTTTGGTACAAAGTTATTTTCCAAATGAAGGTCCAGAGTTTGGCTCTTTCTGTGATCCTATAAATTACTTTTTCTGTACAGGAAGTTTATCACTTTCCCTAGAATGCCTCAGTCCTGAGCTTAAGACTCAGCACAGTTCAGAACAAGCCTTCCTTGCCTTCCTCTTTTTATTTACCTATAGTGAAAATCTATGATCACTCTATGCAAAATTCTGCAACCTCCTTTGTAAGCTGATTTTTTTATAAAGCAGGAGTATGTGCATATGCTCCCTTTCATTTTTGCAACTGTAAAATATTTTACCACGCTTCATATAAATGAAGAGGAAGGAAAAGAAAAATATCAGTCCTTCAGTTGTTGCAATCTGTTGTGAAAATAATATACAGTTTAAATGTATATTTAAAGTTCCAGCCTGCAACTATGATAATCTAGTTTTGAAAGTGACGTTGATGAAATGACTTTGGAAATGGATTTAGCAAAATGCGTAAGTACTGTCCCTGTGAAAACATTTTATCATGTAATTCCCAATGGTCTGGTCACCATGTTAATCCGAAGTTTCCGAGTCGACATCCCTAAGCGGTAATATATAATCATGAATTGTGTTTTCATGTGCTCTAGGGGTAAAGATAACGCTTAGAAGTTATGTTTGTGTATATATTTATCAAAGTAGTAGAGCTGACACTTGTATTTTGCCTTTTGTCCTGAAGGACAATAAAATGCTGATAACTACATGTGTATTATCTATGAAGTACAATAGTCAAGCATTGCACAAGGACATCAGGTCAAATTTTCATGTAAGAAGGATGCCCTGCCAGGTTTAAGTAGCTCCATAGAGCAGATGTAATTTTTGTTTGTCTAAAGGCATTGTCAGCACATTGTCCTCTCCTTTGCACCTGTGAACTACACAGCACTTTGAGCAAAGAGCAGCTCTGCTGTCTGAGCCCAAGGGTTGAGGGAATCCAGTTATACTGAGAGCTCATGCTTAGACTGTGCAGATGTTTGCTCTGGGTTTTCAGAATGGAGATTTAAAATGTTTTGCATTTGGCTGGAGTGCTATTGTAAAGTTGCTTCAGGTGTTTTTGTCCAGTGCCTTACACTCCTAGAAGAGAGGCTGGTGAAAAGGCAGCTCTTTGCATAATTTGTCTTTCCTTTCCTACCACTGGTGAAACTGGTACAAGTAGAGAAATAAAGAGGGGTGCTGCTGAAGACTTCAGCGTAAACAAGCTCATCTGTCTTCCTCACTAGCAAACTACAGACCTGTAATTTCCTTCAGTCGAGATTCCCCAAGTGTTTTTAGCCATGTGCCCTGTAGGATTAGCAGGACTGAGACTGTGGCTATCACATTGTCCCTGTGCCTCTGTAAGTGCTCATGCTGAAATGCAGCTCTAAGCTGTTAGGACAAGCACACCCACGGAGTTCAATAGGAGCAGACAGTCATTAACTCAGTCAGAATTTTAGACATCTTTACCTGGTATAAATGAGTACTTCGCTTGAAATCCCTTTCCTTCCAGCTCCTCATCAGAAATAAACTTGATCCACATAAATCTCCCTGTTGATCTAATTAGTGCAGGACTTTTCAGACCACAGTAACGATTAATGAGAGGGGAGAACCCAAAAGGTCCATCTCGAACCTCCAGGTGATCAAACCGACATTCAAATGAGGGTTCTATGTAATAGGGCTCATCAAAGGTCAACTCAATTCTTTGTCGTGGAGCAGCTAGACATAAAAAAAATTGAGCAAAAGATTAAATTAAGATCTTGATAAAAAACACAAAGACATGAAGTAATGAAGAAACAGGTCTCTAAAACAGCAAGATAAAAAAGAAATTGGAAATTTCTCAAAACACATCCAGTCTGCTACAAAAATTTTAAAAATTATTTTCTAAAAGATACTTTTGCATAGAATCATACAAAACTTTTTGCTTGGTGATCTTAATTGTTGAAAATGCAGAAATCCCATTAATTTAATGCAATACATATAACAGATATGAACATATAAGCAAAGGTATTCAAACAAGGTAAATATTAAGACACAAATTAAAACAAGTGTTCTGTGAAAGCAAAATACACAGAAAAGGACAAAACACTATGCAGAAAAGAATGGAAAAGGAAGAACTACTCACTATTTCTCAAACATAAAGTCCAAATTTGTAGATCCTTTCACAGAAGATATATTTTATCAGAATATTCAGAGAAGTCTAAGTGCTTCATATATGTCAGCAATATGCAGGTGGCTACAGATGTTGGTGAGTGTGAGCCTGTGGCAGCCTGACATCAGGGTTCGGATCAAAGCCCTAAGTCCTGACTCTCACATCCGTGCTTTGGATCCCAAGCCTCTCTCCTGTATGAATGGCTTTAGTGTTCCTCGCTCTTGGCATCGGCTGTGCTACGTGAAGTTCCTGATCCTGGCTGGGATCTGGAGTGCCAGCACTGAGCAATCACACACTGCCTGCTTTTCCTGAAAGCCCAAAGGATTTACTCCTGTCAGACCTTCTGCCTCACTCACGCGAGCTACACGCATTTGGAGCTGCTGTGAATGTTGGCAGTGGTCTGCATGAAGGAGCAGATCTTGGCTAGAAATTCTGGAGGGCCTTGGCCCCACTCAGGCATCCACAGTGTTTCTGAGGAAGGACTGAGGAGAGCTGGAAGCTGCTCATGGAAACCAGCCCTGCAGCAGGACAGGCTGGCTGCTCCCTGGCTGCTCCCTGGGGCACTCCTGGGCAGGCAAGGTGCAAAACCATGTGCATAGGAACAAGCAAAAAGGAGGGGCCTGTGAGCCACTGCTGTGCTGTACAAATAAAAACTCACCAAACCTCATTACTTGAAATATTTCAATTAATTGATATGAATCTGATGATTAGGCTGACTAATATTTTTAGCTGACTTCAGTGGGTTTTGGGTGCATTCTAATAAGAGGAAAAATAATTGGAGTGTCTCAAGTCTTGCAGCCTTTATTTAAGATATTCTCATTGGAATTTTATTCTAGTTAATGACATTTTTTTGTCCTCATCACATTATTTTAATAGTGACCTCAGCAGTGCTAACAAATCTCGGTATTTTTAGTACAGTGCTATGGCAGCCAGATGTATCTTTTTTATTAAGGAAGGACAGCATAAAGGTTTTCTGCTGGTGAGACAGAGCAATACAGCATGGTATGAAATAGCCTTCATCTTTTGCAATCTATTATCAGTGATATTAAGGTAACAAGCTACAGTTTTTATTTTACTAATTCCATACCTTCATAGATTACAGTAGATATGCTGCTCCTTTTCCTGGCTGTGCGGAAATGTCATATTCTACGTAGTTAATTTCTTAATGTTTGCATTTCTTATTTATTTGTTGTTAATACTTGAGAGAGATAATTTAGCTTCTTGTTCAAGTAAATGACTGAAGAATTCATTATATTACCATTACAGCCATGCAATACTTTATAGCAGTTTGACAGTTTCAACAGTTCAAGATTTCCCATTTAACAGTAAGATTACAGCAAAACAAAACAGAAATACAGCATGTACCTTCTAAGATATAGATGCACTCTTGATTGGGTGGGTACATGTTTGGGTAGTTTGGTGAAGCAAAATGTCCTCCATTACTGGTCCGGACCCAGTTGTCACACTGGGTGGGAGGAATGCGATTCACTCCAATATTTTGCCCACCTTAAGCAAAAAAAAAAAAAAAAAAAGTGATCAAATAAATTTCTTCTGCAAGCATGCAGATTTGATAAAGTAAAACTCTGGCATGACACCTAGCCTATAAAGAAGAAAGTAATTTATTCTGGGTTTTATTTTGGTTGAAAGCCCTCTTGTAAGGAACTCATTAATATCTATCTAAGAAAATCTTATGTTTAATTTTGTGGTGGGGAATATCCTAAAGAAATCACAATTTTTGAATATCAAATATATCCAGAGATCCTTGGAAAGGAGAGGGAGTAGATTTTTTTCTTTTTTTACCCAACTCAGTTCAGGTTTTTGATACTCTTCTTTCTAAGTGAAATAGTCACAGTGGCTGCCAATACCATTATTTTATGGGTTATGTCATCTCCGTTCCTATGTAAATATAATTGGAAATATTTGTCAGCTTTCACTGTTTTGACCCTGATTCCAGAATATGCTATGGTGGGATATCTATTTACAGTAATTTGTTGGAATACAGAATGTTTGTATGCAAATACACTAATTACAGCAATGGTAGTTAAAATTCCTGGTAATAGGTAAATTGCCCTGGTAGCTAAGGGTCTCATTTAGGATCAAAGCTCCCCTTCTGGATGTACAGGGAAATGTGACTGAGATTATGCAGGTTAGTAAGGTAATTCTTCATGCTGGATTATTCACAGGAGCTTTGTTCAGATTTCCTCATCCACAGAAGAGGCTAGGAATAGTGTGATCTCTGACATTCTTAAGTACCTTTGGCCCTTCTCCTTGGTATAAGCAGAACTGGAGAGTGTAAGACACAGGATATGTATATTCTGGTAGAAATTTCCTAAATCTCACAGGGTACTCTCATAGTGTTATTCATATTTACACAGTTTTAATTTTAATTTTGTGACCCGTGAGAAGACATCCATGCTGGTACACGTCTTAGATGCCTCCACTAAATTACATCACCTTCCATTGGTATCTTGACAGCTTTTTGATTTATGGGGGTGAAAACTCTCTCTCCTGCAGAAATTTTTCAAGGAAATTCTGTAGGTGGTAGTTCAAGGAATTCTTCTCTCTTAAGTGTGGGTAATCCTACATATGAAAAAATAATGTTTGTGAAATTGACTCCTTCCCCACTCAGCAGGCTTCAAAAATGTTTGTGGGTGGACTATTTGAAAAGCTTGCTGTCAGATACAGAAAACATGAATTTCCGTGGTGGTTTTTTTCCCACCTCTAACATCTAAAACTGTAGAACTTTACCTGGGAAAGTGAAACTTCCATGTTCTTTGTGACTGCATGGCTTTGTTCATTTGGGAGAAAAGGCAGCAAATGGGGGAAAATAGAAAATACTACAATTCACACTGGTAATTCAAGAGCTATGAATATCTGAATGTAAACATTTATTTTCACTTATATTACTCAATTAAAAGTCATAAAACTGTTCAATTTTTTGAGAGAAAATCATCAAACTAAAATTGTACCTTGTGTCTTCTGTGCAATGGCAATGCCTTCCACTACTAGGATTGTTACAAGCAACACTGGTGAGAGAAATTGGACAGGAAAAACATCAGTAATTCTTCAAAGTTATAAACCATTTTCTGCAGTCCGAGTTCATGCAAATCCTGGCATCACTGACCAAAACAACTCAGAACATACAAAAATATGTAATTAATTTATATGTTTTCTTTAAAATTTCAACTTATGAAACCAGTGCAGTCTATATGCACTGCTGGTCCTCCTTCCAGGTTCCTCAAGAAAGTGTGTATGAGAACAGCAATTCATTGTTTGAGGGGACTTTTAAGAATATTTTCTAGAGTTTACATAGTATCTGTTGTTTATAAAACTTTTATACCCTGAAACAAGATGTTTTACTGCTATAATGAATCATATTTATCCTAAGATTCTATTTGCATAATGTGTGCAAAAGACTACTCCAGCTACCAAGAAATCAATCTGGACCACAGGAGACACTGCATGGTCTTAACCCCTCCACAGACTTCACAGTTTTGTGCTTGCAAGACTGGTTGTTGTGATGCTGCCACACAATACCAGTGATTCCTGAAAATAATGGAGCAGGAGAAAATGGGCAGATGCCAAGTTCTGGAGATGCAGAGCCTCCCTCTTTCTTTCCTTCCTTCCTGGCTGTTTTACTTCTGGCCTTTCCCTTGCATTTACACATTCCCTGCACTCAAGAAGCATCCATATGAACAGCACATATGAAAAACTCCATATTCCACAGTCCATAAGCAATTTTAAAGCAGCCTTAGTGTTCAGAATTTCCTAAAATGCTTTGTCAACTTTGTCACTTCAAATTGCTTGGGATTACCAGGAGGGGGAAAGAGAATGAAATAGAGGAAATTAATATGCCATTCTTCAAATCTTTAATTTGCTTCCATCTGGAGCATCTTGGAAATTCTGGACACATCTCTAACAAAACTAGCTAAGCAGGCCTGGATTGCCCTGGACAGAAGGCAGCTGAGGGGAGAGAGGATAAAAGTTACAAAATCACTTATATCATTTTGATTGAGAACTGAGTAACTACTACTTGTCTCTTCCAGTAGAGAACCAGGGGGTGTCAGACAAAGCAAGCACGTGGCATGTTCAAATTAAACAAAGATTTTTCTTCCTTTTTTTTTTTCTTTTAAATGCACATAATTCCTAACACATCCTTGAGGTAGCAAATTCTGTGTCAGAAACCCCTTAAGCCATAAATTGTTGGAAGTCTGGGATGTATTTGGGGCAAATATAATTTTCTCTACTTTTATACTTGTTCTGCTTTTATATCTCTGTAAAAGAAGATACCAAGTAAGATAGACCTTTGATGTGACCTGGTATGGCCCTTCCCATATTCTTAATCTACTCGTCAGGCAGGCATGGCCTTAGCACTGCAGGGCAAAAAAGAGATTTCAGCAGGAATTTTATTGTCACATTCAAGAAATTAATTTTATTTTCCCAGCCTTCCTGCCTTGTTGCTCAGACATTTTAGTGGCTCAGCTGAAATGACATATTTTCCATTTGTGGTTTTCCCTGTGTCGCTGTTGGACTTTGAGCCCTTTAGAGTTCCAGAGTGAGCATGCACTGACTTTGAACCACAGTGATCCTGACTCAACTCATCCAGACGCTCCTCTAACGCTGCCATGGATATATTATCTTGGGAAAAGATAAAAGGAATCTAAGTCTGCTCCTGAAAGTGTCCATCTAGCATTTATGTTTTATTATGTATGTTTCTGCTGCCCTTTCTTCTCTCTACCCATACTGAAGTAGACCGTGTTTCATTCTGAAACTTTCCTCACCAACAACTGTTTTTTCCTGTGTAAGTCAGGTTCATAACTGTGGGTGTTTTCTAAAATACCATATGGGTCTTGCAAACAAGTGCTATGTTCTTAGAAGCTTATTTGATTTTTAGGGATGGATTATGTTAGAGTAGGTGAAGATTTCAGTAGTTTTTCAATTTCCATCTTTGCAATAATTCTGCATTTTCATCAATATTAATATACTTAAAAATATACTATCTGTCATTATCCAAATACAAAGCAGATGCTGCTAATCATTACTGACTCACCCTAGACTGAAAATTCCTCCTTCAGAAGTATCTAGCACCTATTATTGGTATTCAGTTATGCATGTTCACTAATCTTAAAGCAAATAAACAAATATCCCATCTTTATTAACATATGCCTGACACTAGATTTCAGCTGGTTTTAGTTTTTACCATTCCTTGCATAGATTGTATTATTTCAAAATTATTTACAGTTTATTTTTGCAGCTTCTCTGTTTCAACTGTACACTGAAAAATCTGTTTATGACTTGCAGGAACTTACAATGCATTTGTACTCCTGAGATCACTTGTCCTTAACAGAGGATCTTGACAGTGGTTATAAAGTTGTCAATCTGTTTTTTTTTTCTACACTGGTTTTGGTGCAACACTTCAAAGTTGGCTTTTATTGTTAAAGTAAAGGCAGTTTCCCCAGTCCTGTGTAAATCATATGTCAGTGTGTTCTATTGAATTCATCTTTCTTAAAGATGTGCTATGCATACCCTCTGTTTTGCAAGGACAGGGCAAGCTCTTTGTAACTTATGCTGCTTGTCAGCATAATGCTCCTATGCAAAAGGAGCTTTGACTTTTTTTCTTAAAGCAAACATACAGAGAAATGAGTGAAATTAACATATGACTAACAAAATGAATGCAAATAGTCACTTTCAAGTAACAGTGAAAAATTGAGGGTTTGTTGGTTTGCTTTGGTTTTTATTTAGTACAGCTCTTTACTATGGCTGCCACTGTTACAATACACTTTAAAAAAAATTCAGTACGCATCTATGTTTATTTCTGTGATTGTACTGATGGAAACAACATAAGAATAGATATTCTGTTCTACTAACCATTGATTTCCCTTCTTGCTGATGTGGATACAGAAACAACCCCCCCAAAAGGACTTCAGAAAGCCTGATTGGCTTTCACTAGAGCTGTGCCATTTCTATAAATAGTCCAGAGCCTGTATGTGTGTAAATGCAAACAAACAGTGCCTATTCCTTGCAAAGCAGCATGGATATGCAAGCAACTGCAGAAGACAGGGGTTGAATATTTGTCTTACTATCTTCCTTTTGTCATGTTATATGGATGACTGGGAACAGTATGGGCCACCTTCTCTTTGTTCCCTGCCCTTCTCATCCTCTTCAGTTTTAATCTCTTACACCTCTTCCTTGCCCTTCTCTGGCAATGGCCATCCTTCTCATACTCTCAACAACCCTTAAGATGTATTCAGAGTAGCCCAGGTAGCAAACGTTCCAGGGTCTTCCTTTGGCACTACTTTTATCCTGGGTGACAGTTTGATAAAGAAAAGAGGTGTCTCTGGTTAATGGTCTGGATGTGTGCTGTCCTTATCAGTGTGACATTGCTGGCAAAAAGGTGGAGAGGGCTTACCTGTTCTGCCTGAGAGTACTGGGCTGGATTGCCTGAGGTAGTATTGCCTTAAACTGAGTGCATTGGCATGACACAGTATAATGTGGGAAAGCAAACAGGCATTTAGAGGCTGAGAACAAGGCCTATCAATATTCAGGATGAAAAGAAAAGGAAAAAAATAATCAGTCACTGTATTTTTAGACCTTTTAGACTTTTTCCATTAACCCATTTTTGTGTGCATTTTAAAAACAACAAAGCAATCTCCTGGTGTCCTAAATTCATACTACTTCCTGGAAAAATAAATTTGAATCTCAATGACTAATTTGGAGAGTACAAATCCATAAGAAGGAAGATGTCTAGAGAAGACATCTAGAAGATGTCTAGAGAAGAGACAAATCCTGGAAGTTGGTGCAGTAGAAAGCTAGTGCTGAACCACTGTCTGGTACTGCAGCAGGGACACAGTCACAGCAATTAGAACAGACACGAGAGACTGAACCACTTTCACTAACAGTCTTGTAGCACTTCCAGAAGGATGAAGAATGATCTTGTTATTTCTAATAAACTGCAATTCAAATAGTTATTATGCACCTGAACTCACAAGGGACACAGTATTCCTCTGCTCCTTTTCTCTTCTTTTAAAGTCTCTTACAGATCTCTCTGACATGACTGTTCTTCAGTGCAGATGGAAGGTAAGTCTAGGCTTAGCTCCATAGTCTGTTATGGCACAGGAGGCACCAGTAGTGAGTAAAAATTCCACTTGAACATGGCTTGGTGAAGGATTGCATTGAGTATCAGAGGGATTCAAGGGGAGAGTTGAGTGTTTTGGTTTTTTCTGGAGGAGTACGGTGAGAATTCTACCAGAGGATCCTGAACTATGGGACACTGACCTTATGAACTTAGAGATGCCTACGTGACAAATGCAATAAAAGTTAGTGCTTCTGTGAGCTTCCACTTCATGATCTGTACCCTGCAGAAGAGGCCATCATTAAGCCAACAGCATTGCAGACACCGAGGCAGAGATTGAGGAGCTTCTTTTATTCATGAATCTGGTATTTGCTACAGACTTGTATTTCATGAATTATGGTGCACACTTTTGTGCTACCATTTAAAGCTCTGATAGTTTTTACCTGTGTGAGCATGAACTATGAATACAGAAAAAGCAGCAAGATTCTGTCTCTGTTTTTAAAAGAATGGATTTTTCACTTTCTTCACTTCTTTGCATGAAATATTTTAGATCACATAGCCTGCAGACAGCTGTATAAATTTTGAAGAGTGAAGACACTAAACATACAATGCAAGTTCCTACTATTCTGTTGTTGAGGCAGGCTTATTCCTGTTGAGGCAGGAATAATGTAAAAGAAGCCCCTGAACTGGTGTAATAATAATAAACTCTGCATTGTTGCAGAAGTCAAGATGTTCTTTGTTGGCATTTCTTAATTTTTAAAAAATAAATCTAAGCTAAAAAACAAAAAATAAGGCAATTTCTGCACTGGAGTATATATAGAGAGGTTCACAAATGTGTGGCTCCTACTTCTCTTTAATAATACGAGTAATATAGTTAGTTTTGCAGTAAATGGGTGCTCAACTCAATACTGAGAAATCAGCATGTTGCTTAGAAAAACAAGTGCTTTAGGCTGTAAATCTGACATATGCTTGTACTTTCTGGCAAAATTCAGATTTCATGGGATACAGTACAGCTCTCAGCTCCCTGTGCTGTGTCTTTCCCCTGCTCTTTCTGCATGCTCTAGGGATCTTCACACAGAGACAACAGACTCGATTTGCTGTGTGGCTCTGAGAGCAGCGTCTGTCTTCAGTGATGACAATGGGGCATCTATGCATGCAGGGCAAGCTGAATATCAAACTGGGGAGCACTCAGGCACAAATGAGAAACAGAGTGAAACATTCCACCATTTTTAAAAATAAAGACTTAATCATTTAGAGCATTACACATTCTTAGTACAGTGGTAGCCAGAATCCTAGGGATAAAGATGACAGAATTTGCTTAAAGCAGGATTCACTGGATCTCTGTGCTCTGCTCCTTGGATTAGGCAGCACCTTGTCCACACACAGTCCAGATAGATGGTAATTGGCAACACACAGGTCATGCATGTTGGAAAATCTTGCCAGGATGCCTGCTTCTTTCTGGCAGTTATAGCCTAGAGTAACAAATGCTTGATCTTAATTATATACTCTGTTTTGCCTTATGGGAATGGTTCCTTTTCTGTGTATTCTTCTTAAACCTAGCTCCTCATTTGCCCTGTGTGCTAAAATTAGCATTACTTTCAGCAACTGCTCATCACAGTATTTCAAGTTTTATATCCATTTTTTTACTCACATATCTAAACATTAATATTAGCTACTAATGTGCTGGGAACATTCATGATTATTATATTCTATCCTATTCTCTGGCCAATATTAATTACATGTTTTGGTTGATTTTAAGAACTCTGATCAAGGATTAGTTGCTGCACAAATTCAAAGTGAGTGATTGACTGGTGGGTGGTCTTGTAAAGAACTTGTGTAATTTAGACAGACAGGTAAAGTGTCCAGACACTTTGGATTTCATGTAATTCTGTGTGGATGGTCACCTCCTTTTCTTTCACAAAGCTTATTAACTGCTTTCAGATTCAAGCCATTTTTAGCTCAGAAACACATACTGTTAATTTCAAGGAATGAGATTTTTCTTTCTCTTCCTAGCATTAGCTATGTTTGTTAATTGACAAAAGGAATACTAGATTGCATCTGTTGCTGCTGTATTTAAGGCTAACAATTCTCTTGCTGAGGATGGAAACACGGCAGTTTTTGAATCCCAAACATTTTTACAGTTCATAGTCTGTATACATTCCTTAAGCTATTGTGGTCTCAACAGAATATTTGCAGATAGGTAAAATGAGTATCAAAGAGCAGTAAAGGTGACTGCCTACAACTTATCCTATTAACATTAACATCCTATTAACAGCTCCAGTAGTTTCCTCATATTGGAACATACAGCAGGATTGCCACAGAATAAAATACAGAGATGAAGGTGTACATCAGGCAAGACATATTTTAGCTGGCTTAAGTCTTACCCAGAGCATGCTAGTGGATCTGCCAACACATTTTTAATCCTTCTCACAAAAGCTTGATAGCAGAAGTGGGCTTCACCAGCTATTAACAGTGACTGGTGCTTCTAAGATCCAAATCTTGTTAGCCATTAGCTGCCAGCAGGATATCTGAATGCACTCAGGTCTATTCTCAGATATAACAGTTTCATCTCTCTCCAGCTGTTTCCAGTAGGGATTCCTCTCTTTAAGACTGCCAGAGAAACAAATTGGGACTCTATCTCTGCAGAGAAACCAGGTTAACTGATTCAGGAAGTAAGTGCAGTCCTCCCATGTCCCTTTGATAAAAATCATCTCCAGAACAATTCATGCTTGGATGGATCTGTGACAGAGTCCCCCCTAGGTTTGCTCAAAACATTTAACATTTCTGATCCTGTCCTCCATTAGGAATGTATAAGCAGCTATGGGCTGCTTCATTTTACCAGTTGCTCCACATCCTTTTACTTATAATCCATCCTTGGGTCTGTCTGCCAGCAAAACTTCTGCCAGAAGAATGATAGCTTTCATTTTTAAAATAGAAACTTTCCTTTTTATATGGAAGACCTTTTTTTTTTCATCTCCAAGCTGTGTGCAGCAAGAGACTGATGAGAAGACTGCATGTGCAAACCATGTTGATGAGGGGTTTCAAAAATCTTATTAAAATATGTACACTGACTTCCAAGTTCAGATGATTTCCCTCTAGCTGACAGAGCTAATCCTGCTGCACATGACTGTTCTGAATACATCTTTCCCAGAAATAACTTATTCCTAGAGAAATTGGATAGTGATACTTTTGACTTAAAAATTGATCAGATTACACTAGACTTGTTTATCTTCTCTTATTTATTAGCAATATACTATATTTTTCAGTGGAAATATTTTCTGGAATGTCTATTATGAAATTAATATTTAAAGTTCTTTTCTGTTATCTTCTGTCATGTCTGACAACAATTTATGTACAGACTACATTTTTTTTCTTTTCCAGCTTCTCAATCTCAGTCCCTTAGAAAGGGACTTAACTTTGTATTCATCAATTTTACCATATGATAAAGAAGGAGGTTTTGTGAAATTTCTTAACATATTGGCCATCCCTTCCTGCTGCATAGTGGGGTTAGCTTTGTAGTAACAGAAAACTGAGCAAAACACAAAGATAATCTAAAAGACATGTGGATTTTTTTCATTAAAAGTTACCTGCTGATTTTTGTTGTAAAATTTACACTCCCCCAACCCCATATCTTGCAGTATTTGAGGTGGCAGTTGCCAGTCATATGCTGACAGGGCAGCAAGCTGTTTAAAGGTAGCAAGCTGTTTAAGTTGTCCTAGACTGTAAGTGCTTTATTAATTAAAAAACCAAATTGGAATGTACAAGGCAGACAAGCAGCAAGCTTGTTTGCAGTGTTAGAACCCCAACTTGAATCCAAGACACTAAAATTTTGCTTCAGTCCAGACAGGTTATACTCCTAGTGCTGGGTTTGTTTTGTATGTAAACTACACGTACTAGAGCATGGGCAATTAGCAGCTGTCTTCATTTCTGCAGTGAATTCTGACTTTCTGACAGGTTCATAAATGATGAATAGCTTATAAAGTTTTACTTCAGGGGTAATTTTTCTCTCTAATCTCTCCATGTGAATTAAACCTTAAGAAAGATGCTGAAAATCTTATCTTTTTCATTAGATAGGGATACATAATTTAGTAGCTCCTTTAGCTTCAATCCAGTGTTATTCTATACTCTGGCAACGACCATATACCTGATTTACACACTGAAATTTGCTATTAATATCAATGTAATTGTAACCAACTTGTCCTGTAAAAATTTTAGCAGTCACAGTCAACCATGTCTTAGGAAAAAGAGGGTGTTAATGTATTTGAAGTTATGCTGCAAGGTGGTGCATTTTGAATATGAAGCTTGTACGTGTATTATGAGCAAGGCAGAATACACACCACCAAATACTCGCCTTGTTTTTAGCACTGCAGCTTTTTGAATCCTGTTCTGCAGTTACTTGAGTTACTTCTGCTGAACTGCTTAGCACTGCAAGCAGTTTGAGGCTTCACTTTTTTTTCAGTGCAACAGAAAAGGTAGAAAGTAGATACTGTTTATTAAGTAAAAAATAGTATTCTGACGTTACTTGATACTGTCTTCATTAGGGTCACTGTAGCTTCTACAGTCAGTACTTTGCTTTTGGCTTCAATGAACAAATCATGAAACTACTAGGAGATTTTTGAATTACCTTTTTTTTCTCCTTGTTTTCAGTTTTTTGTACTATCATTACACCTTTTGGTTTTGGAAACAGGCAGTCATAATTTCTAGCTTTTGTGTGGAAGGAAGCATTACTTCCTAACACTACTTGTTTGTGAGAAATTAACTGTTAAAATCATGCCAAAATGCAAATGAGGAGCCTGAGCAGAATGGCAGGAAGTTAAATCATAGCAGTCCATATTCTTGCAACCTGATGGGAGTTGGAAATAATTCTGGTGTCCACTGGACGGTTGGGAATGTAGCAGTCATTTGTTCTAGCCCTGGCTGCTTGCTGAATTATTGGGTCAGAAGCTACAGAATTCTCTCTCTGGCTTTTTCAATTAATCCAATATATTATCTGAAATAGACCAAAACTAATGTAGAAGAAGGATTTAACTGACAGCTTGTACAGTTTTTTAAAGCAAATAACAGCATATGGAAATGATAGAGGGAGCATATTTGAAGCACGGGAACAAGCTCTTAGCAAACACATTCTGGGGGAATACCAGGTATGAGGAAATTCAAGGTAGGTATATTTACTTCCTAAGCCTAACAGGGGCATGGCTTTATGATGAAAGCAGCTGCTTTTCTCTCTCATGAAGTGTAGTGTTATGGTGCTTTATTGCTGTAGAGCAGTTGCATTTTGCAAGCTGTGCCAGGCTCAGGGAATGATTCTAGCGTGTGTAAGATGTCATTGAGAACTGAAGGCAGGAGGCAAAGGCTTTGTCTTCCAACAGCCCAAATGCAGCAAGCTCTTGGCCTCCAAGAGGTTACAGACCCCACAGAGAAAGCAGGTGGGCATTGGCTGGGCTCCACTTGAGCAAAAGCTGCAGCCACTGAAATCTCAGGGCTGTCGTGCTCCACCAGCGCTGCCACTCAGCACTGCTGCCTGGGAGAGCTGGAGGAGAGCAAAGAATTCCTGTAGGATGATGGGACTCAGGATGAGACTTTTAGAAGTTTTGCTGAACACTATGGACAGAGACAAAGAATTACATTATTTAAATAGCCCTTGATATCGATACCCGAGGAAGAACAGAAGAATAGTTCTGAACAAGAACTAATATAAGAAATTCCAACTGCCACATAGTATGATGAGCTCTTTTCTGCCCTGAGGTAATACAGCCACAAAATAGAATCTCTGTGGATGACAGAAATGTATACATGCATTCCATGTTAAGAAAAGAAGACTGAACTGTTTCTAAGAAGTATTAAATAAAATACGACTTCTCATGATACACTGAGCTTCATGGTACTTTGTATGTGGTTTAGCAGAACTCCCCCAGTTCTGCACATGAAGCTATTTGTATGGAGAAAAAAAAATTACTGCCACTGTAGGTAGGACTTCCATGCAGAATTTAAGATGCAATTTGTAAAATACAGACAGTTACTTTGAATTTTATTCCCAGCAGTTTCAGTTGGGAACTAAATCTATACATCTATCTACAGGAATATACTTTTTTGTTTCTGATTAGGTGTAATAATGGGACTATGTAATGACTTCTAGTGAAGCAGAGGTAAAAGGGAGTGTATGATGCTAAGTAATAATAGGTTGTTTCTGTAGTCATGGCAGGTGATGCGCTTAGAATACTAACAGCTTATTGACTAATGGCTTTGTGCAATTTATGGATTATGAATAATACAAAAAACTTCCTGTAGAGGGACGTTTTACCCGGACACTAGTGTGATTATAAAAAAAATACATATCTGTTCAGTGGAAAACCTGGACTGTCAATTTTGCAGCAATCACATATTTCTGAAATGTAATTAAATCTGCATTGTGTATAAAGTGTTTAAGTAGTAGGTACAACAGTTTTATTTTATGGCTGCTTTATTGTGGCTTGTGATATTTAAATATGTTACTTACAAGAGGCAGTAGAAAAAAGAAGCTAAATGCCTTGTCTTCCCCATGTAAACCATATGTTCCTATGTTGTGTAAACTCAGTAGATGGTTAACAATATAGAGAGACAGACATTTATTGAGAGCAAGCATCTTCTGTCTCTCAGTTATGATGTTAATAAATGAAAAATAGTTTTGAAACCCTAAAGACATAAAGTCCTTCATGCCAGGAACATGGGATTTTATGGCCCATGGAAACATTTTGGATTTAAACCAGACTTCTTTACAACTTTCATACTGTGGGAAGACATCAATGTATACACAAAACAGTTCTCCACTCTGCAGTAATGCCTTGTTGGCTTCAATAATGCATGCAGTCACACCAACATCTCCTAACAGAATAATTTAAAATAACAATCATAAAAAAAAACCCCAGACTGGAATCCCCATCAAGTCTGCTCTTGCTCAAGGAGATACAGAATGCTAGAAATAATCTCTTGAGACACAAGGTTAAGTGCCACATCAAGATTTCTTTTCAACCCCTCGCCCATTGCCGAGCTGTATAAATAACAGCACAGACAAAGAAATGCTCGGATGAGGAGCCTTGCTCGGTTGTTTACCTCTGAACAGAAATAAGTTAGAAACAAGATTTAAAAGCCTCAAGAAGAAAAGCGCAGGTTAACACCGGTCAGGGTGTAGCTTGTAGCTCGGGTGACTGATTTTATGAAAACCTTACTGAAAACAGACCTTGCTCCCGATAACAAGTGTGATAAGCTTAACAGTGTTGAGCAGCTCGTCATGAGAGTCCCGAAAGCAAAGAGTATTTTTACTGTGAAAAGATGAGCGTAGGATATTGCCGGTGTGTCTCGGAAATATACGGGTCACTGGGGTAGAGTCGCTGCCAGTGTGACCCACGTTTCTGCAGGATGGGACCCCCCCTGAACCCGAGGTGTCCCTGACGGTGGCATCTCCCAAACCCGGGGTGCCGAGGTGTCCCAGCCGATGGAACCCCCCAACCCGAGCTGCCGAGATAGCCCAGCCGCTCGGACCCCCCAAACCCGAGGTGCCAAGGTGTTCCTGCCGCCCGCCCGCGCCAGCGGGACCGGGGGCAGCCCGGGATGGGTGCGGGCCCCCGGGCCGGCCCCGCGCTGGGCTCCGGCAGCACCCGCCCCGCAGCCCCG
>VZTT01028633.1:11015-41972 GCA_013400855.1 Buphagus erythrorhynchus | reverse complement strand
ATGAGAAACGAGGAACTTGTAAAAGAGAAGTTCCCCTTAAAAAAAAAAAAAAAAAAAAAGCTTTCCTCAAAACTACTTTTCATCAGTGGAGTACTTCCCTCCAGAGACCCTCAGTAACCACTTGCCTGCATCTACACAATTCCAGTACTGCAATAGGGGCTTCATATTTCTTAGGAGTCCTCTGGCATCACCCAGAGTCAGTTTTAATTCAAAAACCAGATATTCATGTTTAGTGATAAATGCTCAGGTTCAACAAACACTTTGATAGACACTCAGCTGTTCTGCTGAATCAGGACCCACAATCCCACATCCTACTGCTCCACATGGGAGCAGAATTGTGCAGAATTCTACTGAAATTCTACTGCTTTTTGCTTGAGAGCCTTGCTGATACAGGAAAAATGAAGTCTGCTCAGTTCAAGCCATTCCAAGTCTGTGACACAATTACCTCTTTGAAAATACATAACCCTTCTCTGTATCCTGACTCTCTAAATTCTTCAGAATTTTTGTGTGGGTTTGGAAGATAAAAAAACACCACTTATGCATAAGGCACGTAGAAACGGCACAGGATTTGACTCAATTCAGTTGCTGAAAGACAGATGACCAGATTAAAAATGTAATTTACAAAGGAATAGATCATCATGCAGCACAAAAATACTGAAAACTTAAGTTAGGGGACACACAGATTTAATCTAGCTTCCCAGTTTTAATCAGTCTTTGTATTTAAATTGCTCGCTTAAAACAATTTACTGCTTGAAAGGTATTATGTTTTGTGTGAAATGAAAATTAACTCTTTTTTAATGTATATTTTGGCATCTCAAAGTTATATCACAGAGCTCACTGACATGAAGTTAAGAATTAATCATTTGATTCCCTATTAGATAAACATATGGTATTAAGACATTTAAAATCACCATCAGAGTGCGGAAGGAATAAAAAAATTAGAACAATTTCCACTTTTAATAGTCAGTCACTGGTTTCTCAATAGCATTTCTCAAAACTGAGAGCATGTTAGCCTCCCCTGAAGAGCATGGGCATTCCCTTGCAGCCCCTGCAGGAGGGCTTGCAGCCTTTCCAACATGGCACAGGACATGAACCAGCCCTCTGCTCCTCTAATTCTGAGACTGCAAATCTTCAAATGTTCTGAGTGCTGGTTCATCTCATCCTCAAAAGTCTGAACACCCAGACCATAAACAGATAGGAACAGGTGATTTTACACGGCAGGCAGAAGTCAGCTGATTATGAGAAAAGTGAAGAGAAAGGGAGGTAGAGAGCAAAATCCTCATCCATTCAAAAGCTGCAAGCAGCCTGTGCTTTACTTCAGTCCTAAGAATTCAAGATCCAACCTCTGTCCCTCGGTTCTCATCCTCTAAACACAATTTAAGCAAACAAAAAATCTCCACACCTCTGGTAACAAATACTTCAGGGAAAAAAATTACAGTCTAATTACATCTGGGAAATACCCAGCAAACACTGTTTCAAACAGAATGAAATTTGTGTGATTAACTCCCAGTATTAATTTCTACTTTTTTTTTTTTCAGATCATGTCCTTCATCTTCCAGCGGAAGGTTTTTCTACTATGCTTTGAAGAATCATATATTGCTTTTGGAAACACAGTGTTCAAGGTCAGGGGAAGTTCATCTTTAAAAAAAAAAGAAAAAGTAGATGTCATGACAAGGCCTGTTTCTTCCTGTTGTTCCACTTATTAACATGGCACACATCACCACCATATCTGGGGGGCACAGATCCAGAAGATACATGAGCTTGCAAGTGAACAGTCTTATTGAAAAGGAAGCACACATGCTCTGAACAGTGTGAGATTACTTATACGAACAACTATGTAAAAAGAAAGAAAAAACAGCTAGGATTACAATAGAGCAGAGAAACTAGGGAGTAAAGAGCTGTTGGAAGAAAACCATAAAGATGGACCTCACATAAGCAGATAAACCAGTAAACTTAGTAGTACAGAAAATAGGTAAATTCATCAATACATCTAGTTCTTACAGGGTCTTCATCTGCCTGACCACAACCATGAAACTCTGTCATAAGGAGAGAGGCATCTACAAGTCAAGCACAGGCAATGCTAAATATCAGGGGAGCCAAAGGAAAGTGAAGGCGGCTCCATGGGCAAATTCTGGTTGGTATCAGATGCCACAGCTGTGCTGCTTTCTCAGCAGCTGGAATGATTTGCACCAACAGAGATCTACCCTAGAGGCTGGAATGAGAACCTTTAGCCAGGATAGATCCATAGGCTGTATCACCCTTTTGTCTTCTTTCTAGCTGCATAGTAATGGAAGAAAGAAAAAAGGAAAAATAGAAGTTTAAGTTAGAAAGCGTTCCTATTCCTTCAAGGAAGGACCTGTCTTGTTGAAGGTTTGGCCCTCAAGGTCTAGAGCAGGTATGCATTTCAGTTGTCCTCTGAGACATTTTATTAAGACATGCATCATGCACCCAACTGCACTAATTTGCCAGCAAGTAAAATAAATATGTTCCAGCCTTTGATTTAAGCCACATTAGGACAGAATATTTTTGCTCCAAGATTACAAAGCCAGACTAATTTAAGAGGTTATCCAAGGCCTGAATAACTGTGTGCAGTTCTGAGTGTTTGTGTGGAGTTCCTACTGCAGGTTGCCAGACCTTAATTTAATCCCACTTCAAAAACTTAATTCCTTCAGTCGGGCAGATAGCTTGCCAGCAGTTTTTCTCTCCATCCTGCCTTGGACTTTCCATGAAGTAGAAAAATCTCAGAGTAATCAAGGTCTTCTTTGGAGTCTTTTTCTGCTCAATTAAAGCTGTATAAATAAAAGCTTATAAGAAATCCATGTACAAGACAAAAGCAAATCAGATTCAGATAAGCATTTAGCTACATCCATCCAGGTAGTATGAGGAGGTAAAAAAGCAGGCAAATATTCTTTGAGTATTTATATAGACCATTTTCAATGCAGTTAGTAAGGTGTAATCTTTAAGCTATTAGCTTGAAAAACATGCAGGTCTGTGACTCATCTTTGACCCTCCATTTCTGTACATCATGTCGTGTAACTCCAGGGTTTTGGGGGTTTTTTGATACATTTAACACACTAGTACATTCAAGAGCAATAATAGAAAAAAAAGAAACCAAACTAAACATAGATTCTATCTATCGAGAAGCTAGCTCACTTATACCTGAAAATACAAGAACATTGGAGCTATTATAATGTCAGCAAACCCCCCCTCAACCCAGTAGCAGCAGTTTCAGTGTAGGACTGGCAAACAAAAGTAAACTGTGCTCTGCTGCAGCAGCCTCACTTCTTCAGAAACAAAGTGCAGGCTGGAAAAAGACTCAAATGTATAAAAATCAATACCCTAGGGAGGTGGCATGCTGCCCCCTGCCTCCCCCAGGCTCCACCACAAGCAAGGGATTTTATTTATACTTCTTAACTTTATTTAGACTTCTAGTTGTATTTATACTAGTACATTAGTGGTTCAGGACTGAAAAAGCACAGGTCCTGTATGCTGGCAATTAAGAGCCAAGCCTGCAGTGCCCTCACATCACACTGACCAGAGCTCAGGGGCCTCTGCCAGCGCTTCACACAACTAGAACGCATTGTTTGCTTCCACCTGCTCTTCACCTACAGACACAAACTCCCTGCATTTTAAGTATAACTTTTTGCATTAAAAGGATTCAAGATCTCAAGCTGCAAAAGCTCTATATAAATAGCCTTCAGAGAGCTGTCCTTCCTCAGTTTTAATTACATCTGCCTGACATCTCTTTCCTCTTCATCACAGTCCAACTGTTATTGCTCTTAACTTACTGTACTCATTATACTCTGTAAAGGACATTATCTAGTTGTTCTCATTAAGAATTTATTGAAAAAAATTTAAAAGTGTGGTAGAAAACCAAAATATACAGGCAGGTACAGCCAGAAACCACAAAGACAGTGCTTCCTCACCTTCCCCTAACAAACCATGATCCTCCCTACTCCCTTCAGCTAATTTCTTCCCATGCAGGGGGAAAATCAGTCTCCAAGAAAGAAAGAATTCGAAACTAGCCCTCCTCCAAGCAGGGTGCTGGACTACACTTCCAGAGGTCTCTTCCAGCCAAAATAATTGTGACTCTACTTATGAATAAGCATCTGATTGAATCCAAAGCTTTTTGAGAGCTTGTTTCAAGAATGTTTGCCAGAGGAAAACAGAACTGGGGAGTAAAACCAAAAAAACCACAATGAACTTCAAGACAGACATGTCATGTTTTCTGAACGCTAAATAACTTTCTAATAGTAGTACTGTTTGATAGCACGTTTAAATTAGGGGGTTTTAATTAAAGCTGGCATTAAAAGGTAAGCTGACTTGATTAGGCAAGCATTCTCCTCAGCAGCAAAACAGAATTATGGTTGTGATCAATTAAAAAAGCTTTTCTTTTCTGCACTGACACTTCCTTCTAAAGTAGATTTTTACACATCTAGAATGATACAGATTTGCTCCAAGTAATGGCTCTTCTCAGCCAAGAGCAGCATTGATGTCCTCAGCTCGAGCTGCAGACACACTCAGACACACCCTGCACTGCTCAAAGTCTGTCTGTAATGAAGCTATTGCAAAATGTCAGCATCACGTACTATTAAACAATCGAAATTACTAATGTTGGATGGATGCCTTCAAGGAGGTCAAACCCAGAGAAAGTCCCACAAGGCTTGAGGGCTTGAAATAACATAATTTTCCATGCTGAAGATGAAATGAAGCCAAATTGTAACACATTTAATTGCTCAGCTCTGTCTCTTCCAAAGCTGGTCATCTTTTCCGCAGTGAGGACATCTCAGATTTAAGCAAGCCATCTGTCCAACTGTCCACTTTTCCCACTGTCTCATTTTGACTGATTGTATATCCATTTGGCCTCTTCTCCAAAGACCCATGCTGTATACAAGCTGGACACATAAGAGGCTTCCCCTTACAACCACAGAAAGAACTTTGACAAACAAACATACTGAGTAGAATCACTTCAGTGCTTGAAGAAACTACAGAATAAACTAGGTACTTGAACTCCACAGATCTTTCCTTTCTCTGTCACAAGTTATTGCAACATACTGCTTTAAAAATCCCCAGCTAGGCCAAAATGTGGGACAGGAACAATCCCCTTAAATGGTGATGCATGTTCCCAACGTACAAGGACTCCATTAACACTGACAACTGCTATTAAAAGGTTTTTGCCATCATCACTAATGGCTGACTATAAATCAGGATAGACAACAGCCCTGGTGGGGTTTATCCCAGTAAGGCAGGAAGGATGGACAAACTCGGTGAACTATTATGAACCTCTCCAGGATTTTGTCAGACATATTTTTCATAAAGTCAAATAATTGGGGCTTAATTCCAGATTATAGGTCTTGGAGGCAGCATGGAGCTGAGCTGGTACACCCTTTCAGCCCAGCTCTGTAGAGAGATTTTAGCTGCCTCAGCTCCACCAGCCCAACCCTGCACCTGGGGAAATAAATCCAGCCTCTTGGCAGAGCCAATAGTTCATCATGCTGGCAGCGCTACCCTGCTTCCACTCCCAAAGGCTTCCATATCAACTCCCCTGCTTTGTAATACATGTGCATCATGCAATTTTTAAAAATAAATAGGTAAATAACCTAAACAATTTACATTACTACTGCAGTTCTTAAATGATTTTAAGAGTGAACATAGATGGAACAAAATATTCTTATAGGAATGGCATTGTTTCTCACATCATGTATTATACAATTATGATCACAATTATATAGAAAACCTGGACAAACTTTAGCTGACCTACTTTTTTCAGCATAAAAAAGTATTTCTGATCAACAATTCTAAACATGCACAACCAGTTACACTGAATGCATGATTTGCATAATATCACCTACCTGCAGCTGCAAAGCACAAAACCATCAAAGCAAACACTGAAGTCACACAACTTGACAACATTTTTGTAAATGCTGTGTCTTCTCAAATCAACTCGCTTTGTGGCTCTTCATGTAGATTTACTTTCTTTGAAATTTCTGGTGTTGCTTTGAAATCAAATCTTCTGGACTTTTAATTGCCTATAGAAAGAAGTAAAAAAAATATTAATACAAATACAACTTACAGAAATGTTATTAGATATTTAAATCTATCTCTCTTATAAGAAGAGAAACAAAATTCTTTCTTGAAAGACTAGTAGGGGAGTGTATTTTATATTACCAGATACCCTAGGTACCAATAACCCAGTACACTTCCCCCTGTATTTCAGTACTTCTTTGCAGATGTTGCTCTCTTATATTATACATTGTGCAAGTTAGGATCAGCTTGGGAGTGAGGCCCCAGAGTCCTTTCTGTCAGCTAATACCAAAGTCCCACTGAAGACTGCCAATGGTACTCACACCCTCAGACATGTTTATTTTAAGTAATCAGACTTTCTCTGGGGCATATAAACATTTGTTTGCTTAGTTATGTGCTGCTACCTTTATTATAGCATGGAGAAATGTTTCACATGCGCTCTAGCTGGCTGATGGGTAAATTGATAAATTTAACTCATAATTTCTCAGTATGACAAAATCTGAAAACTTTTCAATGCCACTTGACACTAAATGTAAACATAAAATGAAGATTCTGAGCAGTTTTATGTTTAAGAGATTTCAAGACATGGTATACCAGGTCAGTTAAACAACTCCAGTGTGCTATACTAATAAATGACAATACAGCTGACGTCTGCAAGCCTTACAAACATTGAAAACTACGACCCCAGAATGCATGTTGCAGATTTTGGAGGGGAAGTGCTTAAGCAGAGCCACAATATCCTCTTTTCCACCTTTTTTTTACTCTATTCTCAGTCATCTAGATGTCTAGAATAAGATTACAGATCAAGGAGGTAAATAATCAGAATGTTGGTATTGTGCCTTCGGGAGCAGATGACACACGGAGCCTTAGCAACCACTAACACTCACCATAAAGCAACGCAAGAAATTACAACTCCCTATCATGGGACTGAGTGATAGCAAAATGCTGAGTCAGGATCAAAAAATCTAAACTGTGGCAACATGAATACCATTTACAAGGTTCTTGCTGACATTAAAATGGAATGAAGTACGAGAACAAAAGGCCAGATTCTGTTATATAGTGTGTGCCATGCTGTGCACCAGCAAAAGTCTGCTCAACAAAAACCTGCACCTAGACCAGCACTTCAAGACCAGCAGCCCTAGGGCTATGAGGAAACTCGAGAAACTCCTCAGCAGCATTTCTGCACGGGTTATTTGGCAGGGACAGCACTGCCCTGTGTGCAGGGAGCTGCACCTACACACCTGAAAGGGCTGTCGGGGCCCAACTCCAGCACCCAGCTCCTGCAACCTCCAACTGCTCTTGGCAGTGCCGCAGATCCCACTGGGAGGTGGGAGCAAAGCCCAGGAGCAGCTCTGCAGGCTGCTGGGAACAGCCAGACACACACTTCTGCAGCACAGCAGCACATGGGTGAGCAAGGAGCTGACTGTCTGTCACAGCATGGGGGCTCATGCAGTTCCTCTTTAAGCTCAGTGTCCCACTGAGTAAAACGTAAAATGCACTTTTGGCAAAATGGCAAGACATGACAAATAAATGAGCATTATTTGGGAAGTCAAATATAAACTGGAATAATTTGCTGCTATTTCTCTAGATGAAAAGAAACCTAACTCTACCTGGTTATAGTATTTGGTTGCTAGTTCCAATTTTTAAATGCTGCCATATAGAAAAATGATCAAATAGAGCAAGTAATGAGGTTTCTGGTCAGTGTTATCTATACAAGACCATCATAATGTTCTGCAAGATGTCATACGTGCAAACAGGCTATGAAGAAGCATCCTGAAACACAAGTCACTGATGTACAGCCACTTCACCAACAATGAACACAAGAGAAACTAGAAAAAGAGCAACTACAGCACATATGCTAATATACCAAATAAGAAAACACAAGATATGACTTATATCACTCTTCCATCTGCACAAATCTCTCATTCCTCAGTGACAGTTTTATAAGGCACTAAGTTGTGTAGAAACAGAGAGCACAGGGAAAGAACTGGAGAGAAAGAAATTACATTTGGAATCCCATTCTGACCTGAGCACCTAAATACGTTAAAATGTCAAGTTTCAATTCAACTTGGATGAGAGTCTTTTTGAAAAAGGTGATTTAAAAGGCAGAGAGAACACATACACATTTCCATCTGCAGGAGTGATTTGATTCCTACCACAACCAACTGACCAATAACATTTCCAAGGTATAACTCAGAGCAGCCAGTATATGATTGAAAAGCCCTAAACTTCTACCCTGATTCTGTCAGTTCATGAAGGGCAGTTCAAGAATAATGAAGACTTAAATGAAAATTTGGAAGAGCTTTCTGAAGAGTGAGCTCACTTGCTTGAAGACATACACTCACAAACTTAAAAAGGAGGGCAAATAAAATATCTAACTACACGAAAAGGTGACAAATTCACTGTGAGCTTCATGAATTTAGGATGAATGATACTCAAACTGTCAGCTCCAGAGCAACAATTTAAGTCAAAAGACAGACAAAACCACTACTAACAACTCATTTAAGACTAAACCTACGAAGTGGGAAATTTATCAGTATTTTGCAAAATCTGACCACATATGACAGGAATCAGCTATAAAGCTGCTTGCTATTAAGTGACTACCTGACAGTACCAAACAAACGAACAATAACAAAAAAGTGAGAAAATTAAGCTGTGGTGCAAAATCTGCCAGATTTTGCTTCAGTGTGAGACCTGCTACCACTAGAAAAAATGTGAAACCTGAAAACTAGGAAAAGTCAGTCCACAAAATAGGAAGATATTTCCTTTGAAATAAGAGAAGAAAACTGTGCAACGGGTAAGGAACCTAAACTATTAACCCAAGAAGTAAACAACTGCTAGTCAACTTGACATTCAAAAGAAATTTCCAAGAGAATCATCTTTTCCTTTGGGGTATATCTGGGTAGCTATTTTTGTAAATGAGATCACGAAAGGACATATTAAAAGTATAACCAAAAAACCTCCTTGTGGAAGAGAAAGAAAAAATGAGAGTTTTGGGCTTATTAAATATGTTTTCATGCCAGTGCTTTGTACTACAACAAGCTGCAAGGAAGGCTGGCAAAAGAGGGCATCTGAATCAAAACCATTGAAGACTATAGGGTCATTTTCACTGAAATCTGCTGTTGTAAAAGCCACTAGTCCTGGTAATAATGAGGTCTAAAAAGCACAAAGACCCTGTTTTGTTGAGAAATATTTATTTGCAGATACAATCAGGAATATATGCTGCTGGGAACATCAGGAAGACCCTGGGTATTAGTAGCTTTTATAAGGCTTGACAGAAGACTGGGAAAATGGAAGGGGAGGAAACACATTTTGAAGTACATAAGGACAAGCAGAGGAGAAAGCATGAGGTTTTAATTTGGTTTCATGAGCCTCTGATGTCCTTGAGAATTTTGATGATTAAAGCTTAGCTAGAACCCAGTGAAAAGCATGGTGCTTTTGAAAGATACCAAAGTGCTGACTTGGAAGGACTGATCTCATTGCTATGCTAACCTAGAGGACAACAAATGCTTCTTAATTCAGTGGCATTTAAAGCAATCTACATTTGTTAGAGCCAGCAGCAGATAAAACACAAATCACTTGGGTGAACTACTGTTTTCTCTCTGCCTTTCACCAACAGAAATAGTTTTCTTTGTAAAAATCTGCTACTCATCTTCCTCAGAATTCCAGTCTTTGGATTTTTTAAAGCTAGCCTTAGAACTAAAAGAAGCATGATGCTTACTCTTAAAAAAAATCCTTCCCTACAGATTTTCAGTTCTTACTGACAGGCACTCCCAGACCATAAAGCTCTGTGGTCTATGGATGGCTTGTCACTAAGAAGTTATATTCTGCACTGTTCTGCCACTAGCAGAAATGTATCCACTCCCACACCAGCCTAATGCCCTCCAGAAAGGGGACAGGACTCTGCTCTAAAGTGCTTGAAGAACTATAAATGAAAATAAACAAGTGTACACCCCGAGATTAGGCTCAAGCTTCAGGACATTTGAGCACCTTTTTACTCAGCCCAATTCTGTACTTCAAGCCAAGTACCTATTATGTAGTAGTCTTCTTGAAACCAGCAGTCCCCTTAGCTTCAACTTTTACACACTTTTCTTCTCTTGGTAAATTTATTTTTGCTTACTTCTTCAAAGCTTCTCTGCCCAGTCCAACCTGCAGGCAGCCGAGACACAGATTCTGGGGTGTTTCTGTTTCCTATTAAAGGCTTCTCTAGCATAGGAATTTGCCACATTTCTTGCTGAATTGGGATCTTATTGTTTAATTTACCCCTTTTATTTCTGTTCCCTTAAGCTCTTTCCCCAATAGCCACCATCTGTTTCATTAATCAGCACCTACCATTCCCATACAACTTCTTCCTCTGCCTTAACTCTATCCTTCTTGTTGTCTAAACTTTTCCTTTACTGCCTGAAGAATAACTTCCACTTCCTCTCCTTATCAGCATGGACTCTGGTAATTCCCTCCTCTTTCCACGTGCAGTGCCAGAGGTTGTACAGCTTTCTACAACACTGCTAACAAACACTTCTCTACCAAAGCAAGCCAAAAATCCTCCTCCAAGTCACATCACAAGCACCAACAAAGTGAATGGGGGATACTTGAGTGAAGCCAGCAGGATCCGTCCCTTTGTGTTGTTTTGCCATAGCAACGTGAACCCAAGTTTCTAGGCCATCCAAGGCCGCCTTCACAGCCAAAGCTTTTTCACTTTTTGTTTGCTTGTTTTACTCATGGCAACCATTTCACTTATTCAACTGGTTTTACTTCCAGTTGTCCAAGTTGCTTCCCTATGTAAATGCAATGAATACATGCATGCCATGTGTAAGTAAAAAAGGCAATCATTTGTAATCAAGTACACCCAATCTCAAGTAAAAAAAAAAACAAACCACAAATTGTTAACTATATGAGCAGTTCCATAAATTTAGGAATAGAAAAAGTTTATTTATAACCCTATTCCTATTAAAAATGCATTTTTGAAGACTTCTTTTTTATTAGCTGACATTTATCATCTCAATTCTGCATGATTTGCGCACATACAAGCTGGAAAACTGATTAATAGAATTAGCAAATGTTCATGTGGACTTGAAAACTTGTACATATTTTTAAATGCCTGTGTCCAAGGCATATACACAAAAGTCCCACAATTCAGAACTCAAAATAGTAACTTATTCATAAACTATAAAGGGAGAGATTCTGGTTTAGAAACAACAAAGTGGTTTCATTTTCAGGGAATATAGGAATAGCAATAAAACTAAAAATCCTGACATATCAAAAAGCCCAGGGAAAAAGTAACTCTGATGTCCTGCAGTTCACATGCTGCTGTGCTTGTAATGGGACATTTCAACAAGTCACAGTTAAAGGCTATGGGAACTGGAAGAGTGCCAAAGGAAGATGTTTTATGCCATTTAGTAATTGTGCCCCTCTATTCCATGTAATTTTTGTTTATTTATCTTCTTATTAATGTATTACAATGTAGCCTGCCAAATTACAGGAACAAAAATATACACAAATAAGTCCAATAAAAATGTGAAACCATTCTACCTATTCAGTAATAGTATACTGGAGGGGGATTTTGTTACCTGGTACATATTTTGCCTACAGCTGGAATGAAGCTCCAGTTTGGATGGGAGTGTCTATTCTCAGTATCATTTCAGAACCAACTTTCCCTTCAGCTTCACAATTTTTTTTTAATCACATTATTTTATTGCTGTGACCAGACACTGGAAGTTTCAGCTGAAGAGTCACTGCATAATATAGCACAAAAGTAAGAGACAGTTTACAGAAACAGGACAAAAATCATTCTGTTACATATTCCTAGCACTTCCCTTTCCCCAAACACAGGGAGGTGTGCAGCTTAATCTTCCTAGGCTGAGGGCAAGGTTTTGCTTACCACGTGTAAACAAGAGAATAGTCTCTTACAGGATCAGGATGCAGGAGGGTTTCAATATGTGGAAGGGAAGGAAGTGCATTCAGGCATCTTCTAGTGGAAGGAGTACACAAGACTTCCACAAGGAGTAGACTGGAACAGATTGCTTTTTGACAACAGCAGAATTCCTAGAGGTTACTGAACTTCTACAGGAGGAAACACAGATGGCACTGCAGACAGAGTTTAACAAGACCAACACCCCACATGTAATCTGAGTACCAAATCAGAATCTTTCTCCTTTATCATAGAGCCCCCCAGGACTTCCTACATCAGGACGTCTCTAAAGGGAGTGGAGAAAACAAGAGGCTGGGATGCTGTACAGCTCCTACACTGTAATGGCTCAAGCAATCAGCAATCTCATAGCAGCTCCAGCCATGTATTTTCTGTGCAACTCACAGCTACCCTATTCTTTCACAGGCACAAAAAAATAATCATTAACAGGACCCTACCTTGGCCACAGCAGCACCCCCTCAATACCTACCTGGAAAGACAACACTACTTTAGGCATTCTGCTTCCAACTTCTAGCTGGAAGATGGACAAGAAATCTCACTGATCTTACCAGGGAATACCAGCAGCATAATTATATGCCACCTTTCTGATATAGATTAAGGAAGCAGAGATTACTAGAAACATACACACATAAAAACATGGCAACCCAAGAAATCTCAAATGTACATTTAAATAAAACTCAAGTTCCCAATTAACCAGTAGTATCTCACCACAACTAACTGGAACCAAGCTCATGTTTCTTAAAAGGAACCTACTGCTTCTGGAAAGTTTACCCTAAAACAAAAACAATAGAAATAGGAATCTTCACGCTGAGCAAGATCATCATAACTTGCATGAAAAAACATCTCTACAACCTTTCCTTCTCATAGTTAAATTTTTTTGGACTAATTACTAACTTTTTTATTGTTTCTAATTGGAAACAGAATAGGTTTCCTGGCACTTGACTATCTTACTCTTCCCAAACACAGTAGCAGCCAACAACTTCACACAAATTTAATTTATCTTAAGTTTTACTTGGCTGAGTTTCTAACTGCACACCTAAACTAAACAGGTAACAGCCCTAATGTACTATCAAGACAGATATAACCCTAGGGAAGGCACCTCTGTGGAACTGAAGCCACAGCAGGATAGAAAGTTAGCAACTATTCAGCAGGGCTTCTTCCACTGAGGGTAAAAGATTTCAGCAAATTACTGTTAATGAATGCTTGGCACTGTTATTTTTTTCAAGACTGAGCTGCAAAACCTTAGGACTGCATCTAGAAATATTCTACCTAGAACCCTCCTACCAGGAAAAAAAAAAAACTAAATCAGTCACTGGTGGATTTAAAATCTTGAAATTACTTCTACACATTTAGAAAAGTAGTTTTGAAACCATGACCTATAAATACCTGAAACTGTCTGGGTTAACTGTGAGAAACCCACAAAGAATATGATGAAAAGCAAGACTACAGCATTAAACAAACTCACTGTACAAGGATGCAATCCTCTTTGGGAAGGGTAAAACAAACAAAAAAAGATAGTAAATAAGTGAATAGAATTGAAAATCAGCATTTCCCATTACAGGGGAATTGGATGAGATGATACAAACCAGCCCTCCTCACTGCCATGGGCCATTAGATACTGCAAGAAGTAAATTAACAGGCTGAAATACTAACTACTAGGTATTTTAAAGTTAACTGCATGCATTATCAAACCCACACTTTGGAAAAAAAAGCCAGACAAACCAGAACAATAAAAGAAGCATGTCTTTTGGTCTCTAAGGCAAACTCTAACAGGCAGGCAGATGAATAGATTATTTCTTCAGGATGCTAAATAAGAATGCAAGATAAACACATTTACCAAAAGTTAACTGTTAGCCACTAAACTTTCAGGAGCACATCTTACAGATAGGAAACTTCTCCAATACAAATAGGAAAGTCCTTAAAGTGACACACAGTTAAAAGAATGAGTCAAAAGGAGTTTCCCTTTGTGTAGGGATATCTACCCTTTCCCTGTCTGTCAAATAAATGTTATAATTCCATTTGTTCAGCAGAAAAACACATTCAGGTTGGAGCAAATTGTTTTCATGAAAATTTTTATTTATAAGCACTTCACTGGGGAGTTGTTTCAATCAAGGTATGAATCACTAGCATGTTCCACTCAGAATGAGGATACACTCCCATAAAATCTTTACCATTCAGAATTTCTTTTAATCATTTTACATTAAATGTATAAATGACAACTGTAAAAAAACTCTTTAGGCACAGGTATGGGGAAAGGGAACAAATTCCTGTAGACATATAAATAATTTGTGCATCTTTCTGCCAGGAGGAAACTGCTACAGCTCGTTACTGGAGTGAACCAAATCACCAGATCTACAAGTATTTAGAAACCCTGGTGATTTTAACTGCTGGAGGGAGGAACTAATCTATCATAGAACATGAGCTGTACATACTGGAGGAGTGACTTGATTCATTAATGCAACAGCTTTATTACAAGAAAAGGCTCATCTTCTCAAATACCACAAACTGCTTTGTAAAATAGAACAGAATTTTGTTTCACTCAAATCACCGTCAAAAACACCATATCGTATGTGTGATAAAATGCTACCATAGCTCTTAATCACACAGTGTCAAATGCAGCTACAGTCTAACAACTTACTTGTCAAACGTAAGGCAAAAGAGGACATATCAGTCTTCAATCCACCTCCAGCTTCTTGGCAAAGAAACACATGAATTCAGCAAGTTTATACTACACAGTAAACTCACTGGATACTGTGGGATTTTTTTATTGTCCCTGACTCACACAATATAAGTCACCAATTTCCAACAGAAAATACCTATGCTTACAAAGGAGAGTCAGAGAATAAGTGAATTGCCATTATTCTTTAGAATCACTAACAACACCTTATGTATCATAGCCCCTATTGCCTTCTGTGCAGAAAAACAACCTCTACACAGCAGCTCTATAATTAACTTGTTTTAGACCCAAGACCTCTAGATAAGCTTCTCTCCTGCAATCTAAACAGGTCTCATGCAAGGTCACAACTGAAATTACCTAAAAGAGAGGCCCCTTCCAGCTGACTCTCAAAATCTTACAGCATCTTACAGCAGGAAAGAAGGAAAAAAATCTGAATTTGGCCAACTGGTGTACTGAAATTAAACAGATAATTACAGATAAGTGCTAAATATAATGTAATTAAATTTGTTAATAATAAGCAGGTGTAGCTCATTTTGAAGGATAATAATTTCATCTTCACAGGATGAAGATGAAATTATTATTTTCACATTTTCCTTAAGAACACCATTCATTTCATTATAGAAACATCAGAAACTAGCATAACTTCCAAGACATAAGTATTTGTAAGCAGTACAAATCAAGTTATTACACTTAAAATGCAATATATGAAATATTCTCTGCTGAACTTGACAAATATGACTGCTTAGATAATCAAGGTCATAAATTAAGTTCTTCTTTGAAAATATCTATTTTGTGATACTTGAAATAAAAAATATGGAATACAAATGAAGTGGCAGCTTTAAAGTCCCTCCTTCCACGGTTTCCAGAGATGTGTAAATCTCTTTCATTTTGGCTACCACAGAGTTAATTGTTGCTGCAATAGCACAAGAAATGCTGCTCTATTGGATGACTGCCAGCACATAAAAATGCGAATCCACAGCGATGGATAAAGCAGTTCCAATTACACTACTTTTTGCTAGTACATTTTTATGGCAAAACATGCTTCTATTCATGAAGTGGCTAGAAACTAGCATACCACTGTTAATCACCACAAATATTACTGCTATAGAAGTAATGCTTATTTATAATACACAAATATTTTCTGGAACTAGATCAAAAACCATGCGATTGCAAAGATATTTACAACCTATATCCCAGAGAGAATTTTCTGAGAGAATTTTCATTTCACATAAATGGCCCAAGACTTGGTAATTCATGTCTTAAATGTTAACACAATATTATTGGAGGTATCAAAGAAAAGAATTGTAAGATAAATTAGACAAATATTTACTGTTATTTTCAAATGACATTAAAGCTGAGATTTCAGTTTGGCTTTACAAAATTCAGCATCTCAGAGAACAATCTGGAGAGAAAGTTTTGGGATTCCACAAAAAAAAACAGAAGATGAAGATTACCAATGGAATTTAACATACACTCTTTTGTACCTTCAGTAGCAGGCAACATCATGTAATGCATGGCCATTGAAATACACACATACTTTATATACATATATATACATTTTATACCTCACTATGGAGTTAGTACCATTCCAGAATCAGAGCTTACATATCTCGCTTTAAACCTGACCTGGGACTGTTTATTTCAGTCAAACTCTATTGTGTCTGTACTTGCTCTAATACCTAATGCTGGTGGAATATACAATTGTTATCACTCACAGGCAGCAAATTGGCTACTCCATAGCAAATGCACCTGGCATGTTTTTATCCCACCATCAGTGAAAGGTGGCTTAACCCCAAGTAGAAGCAGCAAGATTCTCACATTTACTGTGGGTAAGAGCCCGTTCCCCAGCTCTTACTGGGGAAGAGCTGACACACTGCGAATTCCCATTCTTCACTTTGCATTCAGCCATCTGTTTGTACGTCCATACCCTCAGTATTTGCCATTTGGCTGCACCAGACTTCACAGACCAGAAAGCAGTATGGATTGGTACAAGCCATCCACATAACCTTCTTTGGCAACGCCTTTACATTCAGTATTCCTGCTACAAAAGACTTAATGATTATGCCAATATGAACCAAAAAGGAAAACCATTATTGCGCTGTGCTGGGACTGTCAGTTAACCTCTACAGGAATAAGCTAGTAATGACTTCTTAAAACCTAAAAGAATATCTAAAAATATTTTCTCTTATGGAAATCCTAAATACTAGAAATAGTTTCTTGTGAGAATACAACTGCTTTGCAAGTCAACTTGAGCTCTCAAGATGTCTATATACAATCATAAATGTGACACAGTAATAGTTCTACTGAGAAAATACTTGGTCTAGTTCATTATCTGAAACTTTGCAGGATTACTCAAAATATAATTTCTTGGGTTTAATTCACTTCAAACATCTTCAAAGAGAAATTTCACTTGAATAAACCTCTAATGTTTTTGCAAGTCAGTAACGGCTAATATGACAAAACTTGTGTTCAGAAGAATGGGAGATATGCCTACTAGGGGAAATTCATAAATAAGTATTTGAAAATAATGTGTTTATTTCAATGTTTCAATGCATGTGCATGTTCCAGGTAAATTAACATTCACTTTCTAAAGAAATACTATCAAAAGTATAGGCCCAAAGTTTTAATAAATTACAACTGTGGGAAGAAGAGAGACTTCATAGACAGAAAGTTTTGTGTTCCCCCTGCTGGTTTAGTAATTGACTTCCAAACACTGTTCCTATGGTAGGCATCAAGATGCTGGGGTATGAAAATATGCTTTGCATGCCAAGAGCAACAAACAAAAGTTACTTTTTAAAAGAATTCTTATCCTTGGTGGATATCACTTACACACTTTGACTAGATGAGGCTCTGGACACACAAAACATGCATCAAAATCAACAACAAAACAAGATCTCTCCAGAGACAGAAAGCATGTCAAGAGAGAAAAATCTGAAGTGTCACTTTAAACTTGAAAAGGTTGGACTGCAGCAAACAATTGGGGGAAGCAAGTTGCAGAGTAAAGGACTCTTCACTGAAGGAAGCCAATGACCTTGCTCCCCCCCCCAGCATGCGTCCCTCCCTTCCTCCCCCAGGTCTGCATTCGAAGAGCAGCTCCTCCTCAGCTGGAACTCAAGCCCTGTAAGCTTTCATGGGTTAAACAGGAGCTCTTCAAATGAATAAGCATCTTCCATTAATATTTTACTAACACTCTTGTTGGGAATACTTTGACAGGACATCTGTGCAGTGCTAATTAAAACCCAGCTACAAGCTCATGCTGTGGCAGGCACTAATGGAAAAAAAGCATGGACTGTAAGGGAAATAAAGTAATCTTCGTAAGTAGCAATAAACAAATAGATTTTGTATTGGGAAGACATTTCATTTACAAAGGTAAAGTCTTCCACATATGAGACTACAATAGTATCAGTCCTCTGGGTCACCATGAGACAAACCTAATTGATGCCACAGTTAGTGAGCAGGCAGCTCTCTCACTTTAGGTTTTCTCCCAACTGGGGGTTTAATATCAGCCTGTTTGACCCCACCAAGCAAAAAGTAGATAAACTTAGATGAGTATAAATATAGACCCAACCAGAAAAACTTTCTTAGAACAAAATCATGGTACTTGTATGCCCAAGTGTCTCTCTACTAACTTACAAACACTATCAGAAATATTCTGTAAAAAATTAACTGTGCTGATGATCATACATTTGAGAAGAAAATAATAAATGATAGCAAATCAATTTTAACAGCTACTGCTTAATAGAACTGAGATAAGTAGATTTACATCTGGATACACCCACAGCAAGTGGAAAAGGCATAACTGCACATGCACACTACACCTGAAGAAGTCCTTTTTTTTGAAAGGGACAAGAAGTATCACATCCTGTGCTGTTTGACACCAATGACAATGGCTTTGGAATTACAAGTGCACTTGAAACTGGGGAAAGCTCGTGTTTAAAAAGTTACTTAATTTACATCTAACATTGAAGCCACATTCTTTTTATTACTAGGAGAGCCGTACTCAGAAGCCTGCAGTGACTTGACTCCAGTGCATCCCCTGCAAAATATGCAGCAGTAACTCCCACATGTCAACAACTCCTCAGTGAAATAGCACTGAAAGGACATTATACTGGCCTTTATATTTTGGTCACTTACACTAAACTCACGCTCTGCTCGTACACTGCCGAGTTCTCACCTGGCCTCCTGAAGGGTACGAAGACACACGAGCGCACAGCAGAGCCTCTGAGAAGGATTTCGCTCGGTGCCCGTAACCCGCCCAGCACGTCCCAACCAGCTGCACACAGTGACTGTCGCTGGGACACCTGTAGCTCCCCTCCCCAGCCGCCCACCTCTCGGCTCTCCCCTCAATTCCCACAGGGAGCCCGCATCTCGCACGGTGCCGAGGGCGAGCCGCCCCCGGCAGCTCCCGCACCCGCGCCCGGCGGAGCTCCCCGGGACCCTCCCGCCCAGCCCGCGCACGGTGACACCTCGAGGGGCGCACACCCCGCGCCCATCCCTGCGGGGCGCCCGGCCCGAAACGCCGCTGTCTGGGCGGGGGTCGCGGCCGCCGCACCTACCTGGCGGCAGGTCTGTCCACGCTGCGTCCCGCGCTAAATTTAATTGACAAATCTCTGAGGAAAAGCAGAGCTCACAGGTCTCCAAGTTCAGTTTTCTTGCTATTATTCTCAGTGCTTTGAGAATCCAAGACCAATTCCTTCCTATCTGCAGNGAGGGCCGCGCCCGCCGCCACCGCCCCTCGCGGCCCCGTGCAGCGAGCGCGCGCCGCGGCCCCTGCACTGTCCCGTCTCGCACCTGAGCCCCGCCCGCCCCGCCGGGAGCCGTGAGGGGACCCTGGGGTCGTGCACGGCCCGGCTGTGCTGGCAGCCAGCGGCTCGGAAACCCTCGCGCAGCCGGGGCGGGAGGCACAGACCCTGCTCCCGTCAGCCGGGGCAGCAACGGCCTTTTAAGTTACCGGCCTCGAAACCGCGTGAGGCCGCCGGGCACCGCGTCCATAACGGAGCCTGGGCTGCGCTCGGTGTCGGGCCCGGTGCGAGCGGCGGTGTGACGGTGCCCTGCCCTGTGCACCGAGGTACGTCCCTGCAGCCCCCGAGCGGGCCCCGCTCCCACCGGCGGCTGGCGCAGAGCGAGGCCCCGGCCGCCCCCTCAGTGCTGCCGCCCCAGCCGAGGGCAGCCTAAAACCTACATCAGAACGAGTTTTGGCCAACACCGCAGGGCTGGCATCATTTACAGCAGAGCAAACTAATCCAGATCACTCGAGGTTCATTACGCTAGAAAATAACAGAAAGTGCAGAAGGCACGCTTAAGGCTGTCAAATCCCCCAGCTTCAAGACTATCGAGTTTTGGAGCAAACAGTCATTAAGGGCAGTACACCACAGATGAGGCCTTTCCACCCATTGCTCAGTTCAGCCATAACTGTCCTTCAGCAGGATGAACAGTTAGTTTCTGACAGTCCTGCAATGTCAGGCTTGTACTGCTTTCTGAACCTATACGTCCTCTAAAGGTCACGGTAATGGGAGCAGTACTAGAACTTGGAAAACTGTTACAGCAAAACTCTCATCACAGAATTGAGCCTCTCTCCTATTATTATCCAAATAAGCAATTGTTCTTGTGTAGGCATGGAGATCATGTGGAGATACAGAGAAGGAGAGAGGAGTTTCAGGATGTTTCAGCTAAACTTTACTATTTTAACTGGCTTTCTTACTGAGGAGATTAGGGGTGAGTTAATTTTTTCATAATGCTCTTTGACTTCAGGCCCTTTGCCCTGAGTCATGAATGCCAAGTTCTTACATCTACCCAACAGGTGTGTTACAAGAGTTCAGACACAATTTAGCCACTCTTGAAATGCCAATTTGCAGCCTAGAATAATCCACTGCCATTTACCTTTGACCTCTTTGTGTTTGGACAAGCCTTACAGTTCTGCTGCATGTACCACACATCAGTCAATGGCTGGGTCCCCCAAAGACCAGTCCTCAAAACTTCTACGTTATCTGTATATGAGAGCTCTAACAAGGAAATAAAGTAAATCAAATAATAAGCATTTAGTCTACATTAAATATTTTAGCAAACAGGCTTACAATACCTGGAGAAACACCTGCAGAAACAAGTAAAATACAAGTTCAGACTGCTTGTTGGCAGCCTAAGCTCACTTACAGAATTTTTTATTTATTTTTAGCGTTTGAAAAGTTGTGCATGTTGAAGCATGACATACCTCCTCTCTTATCACTCTCATATGTAAGATGCAAAATTTTTGCAAGAGGGATGTGGAGGTGGGGGAAGTCCCTTCAACAGAGAAGAAAACTAATAATCTACAGCAATATATGTGTTTCAAGGCATATTGTGTGTTTACTATATTTCTGCTAGCTAAAATTCCAGACTGCTGATTAAAAATGGGATTGAAACTTAAGCAGACACATTGTTTTTATTCTAATTACTCATTTAAGTCCCAATCCTGCACAGATTAAATCAAACAGGTTCACTCAAATAAGCAGCCATGAGAGCTGTTCAAGTGTGTGACATCAAATGTGTATGCACAAGCCTTTGTAGAGTCAAATTGTTTGTACGTAGGTCTAACCTTAGCCAAATTATTTTCACCATTTTCAGTGATGTTGGTAAGAACTGATTCTTGTCCTTGGAGCCAATTCTGTTAGGTAGTCAGCATCCTTGACCAAAGTCTAGGATTTAAACCATTTGTCCTGGTGTTTGAAAAAGTTCAAGACTAAGACACAAAGAACACTGATTTTTAGTTATAAGCTAATATGTAACTCAGTTGGTGTACATGATGTTCAAAGACTGAAGCCATAACAAATTGCCACATTAAAGTACAATTAGGCACATGGATTGGCTCACCCAGGAACATAATGATATGCATTAAAAATGCTTTGGTATTTTTTTATTTTTATATTTCATGGCTGAATAAACAGAAAACACATAATTTCCTCTTAAAACCATGGAAAATCCCTGCAATCTTAACTATAGTGTTCAATCTTTGCAGCTGAGGAGCACAATTACATACACAATTTACATTTTTACTTACTTTTTAAGTATTTGCTGATCTAGTGATTAACTCCAGTCCCAGGCAGGATTATTTCACTTCACAGGCATTGGCCCAATCCAGGAATGTAATGTATTATCCTCACTAAAATGTATGAAAGCTGTGACAGTTCACTTTTGCAGGAGGTTTTCATGGTGCTACAGAATTAAGCCTAAGTAAATGTGAAGTTTTTAAAAATATGCATTGTTAAAACTATTAACATCACACTTAATTTTTTTCCTCCTTTCCCAGAAAATACAGTAGGGATTCTCCTGTGGGTAATATCTACCCATTTACTGCTCTCAAAAAGTTCTAGACTGATTTCAGTTACTAATTTCATGTTATGGTCATAAACCTACACTGAGGAGCCAGCTGAGTTCAGGTCACCCACACCAGGAGCTGCATCAATCTGTTAAAATGGCATCCAACCTGAGCTAACTAATCCTTCCCAGGGATGGGTTATTCATTTGGATGAATAACCATTCTATATTCATAGAATCACAGAATAGTTTGAGTTGGAAAAGAGAATTAGGATTTACTTGTTAAAACTTTAGCACTAAACCTGTCCTTGCCTGGGTAATAAGAATCTTCTCTGCCTTCTGTAGTGATGTTAGACTGGGAGTAAACGTGGAGCTGGGGACTGCGTGCTGTCTTTGATGGGGCACTGAATACACTGCCAGCTAATTAACAGATTCTTAATGATCAACCCACTGCCACGAGTCCTAGTGCACTTTAAATAGTTGCTGCAGGATTTGGGCATCTGATGATCACTTATCTATTTATAGCACTATTTAAACGTGCTTCACCCACCAAAAGAAACGAAGGGTACAACAGCTCTACAAAATGTTTAGTCCCAAAATGACTTGGAGATTCTAATTGAAAACACAGACTTCTATAAACGAGCCACTTAGTATGAAAATGTTTTCTTGTCATAAAGTGTTTTAAGATCCCAGAAATTATTTTTGGACATTAGTAAGGACTAATTCTCACAAAACTCTGTTACTTCATACAGTGTCTAGAATCTTTTCAAGGCTAAAAGATTGTCCCAACCAATAAAGCATTAGAAAAGAAAAAGAAAGCTAGGAAGGACCACGCTGTCCTAAGAACTCTTCTTGTTTGCTTTTAAATTTATGGATCATATTCTACACGAAGCCAATACAGGTTCTGTAACAGTGGATCCAGAAAACAGGCCAGCACACATGTTCTTGAAACACTAAGAACCACTAAAGAACCACGGGTAGTTTTGAAAGTCCAGAAAAGAGTAAGCATGCTAATTCACTAAATTTCAAAAACCAAATGGATGAATAGGCATCCTGAAGGGGTATCTTGTCCGTAAGATAGGTTTGGAACTGGGATCAAGCACAGGGAGTACATTCAGATGAGTACAGTCATTGCCCAGCACATCCATTCTGTCCCTCTCTGAGGTAAAATGTTGTTACTTAAAATTAGCTTTGTTTTAGGCTGATTTATTGTGCTGCTGAAAGCAAGGAAAAGAAAGGTCCAGAAGCACTAACCATAGATTGCTGACTAGATATGGGTTGTTATGCTGCAGTAACTCCATTGTTTTAGTCATATGACTCTACCCAACAACCTTTAATAGGAAGGTTCAGTTAATATACTTAAGCCATTAAAAGCTTCTTAGGAAATAGCTCATTAATACAAACTAATTAGGTAAAATTCTACATTCCTTACTAAATGATCCTGCATTCCTTGAGCACCTAAAACTTTTGCTAAAGGTAAGTAAGTTGAACTATTAGGCTTGTCTACACTTGAAAGTTACTTTGGATTAAGGCAGGGAGTGAATTTCAAGTGCAGCAGCAAATCTGGAATAAGTCCAAACATGGACAAGTCATGTATAGTGCAATCCTGGAAGATACCATGGGTTTTAAACTCAAACTTGAGGCTACATATCCAATTCAAATAACACATTCTTACAGATTTCAGATTTTAAAAAGGAAGGAAAAAGACCAAAACCCTCCAGCATGACTAACCATCTCTTTTGTGCCTCCTGTTCTCCCCTCCAGGCTCCTCTATACCCAGCACTCTTCTTGACTCTGATATGCCCCTTACCCTCCTTCCAACATTTTTCTGATAAGATGTTTATAGGCCCTCAACCTACTAAATGCAAACACAACAGACCAGAAGAGGGAAGAAAGAAAGAGATTATATGAGAGAAGGAAAAAATCAACAAAAGATCAAACACAAAAAATGTGAAACTAGCATACCTTCACTGTTCAATCACTTTCTTCTGACTGGATCCCATTCCTCCTTGTATGTTGTCTGTTTAGAGCTCAATCCAAAATCTAATCAAATAGGCAAAAGTCAGTAGATTACTTAAAACTGTTCAGTTTCAGACAATACTCTTCATGTTCGAGTGTAACACACCTAGAACTTAGTCACATAAAAATTATTTAATAAGATATACTTTCAGATTCAACATATTAAATAACTGATATTCACCCTGTAATACCCAAAATATGGAACTATACTTCTGGATAAAACTACATGTGTGGTTTGCAGGATTGGGTTCCAAGCTGCTGTATTCTGTTTTAAAGTTCATGTTGCATGCTTATGTTTTCAAAACCAAATTATGGGTGAAATTCTTTGTAGCCAAGATGAAAGTATCACAGGTTAAAATTTTCTTCATGTCTACAATTTCCTAATTACTTTATTATTTTTTATCTACACAATTCCACAGGGTGCCAAATGTTTTACTGAGAAACATCAAGACAAAGCTGCTGCTTCAAGAGCTAACAACTTCAATTAGCAAAGGTAAGTGACTGAAAGGAATGTGAGAAAGTGTAATTGTGCATTGAAGTTTGACACATTGTATTAATTATTTGTCTTGGACATTTTCTTCTAGCCCTTTTGATCTTCAGTTGATCGGTTTTTCTCTTTTTCTTCCCTTCCCAATCTGATTTAATTGCAAGGATATGATAAAATGGGTCATGATAAAGAAATGGATGGAGATTTAAATACAGTCTGCCTCACAGATGAAGCAGAGCCAAAAATCAAGCTGCTAGATATAGTCATTATCTTTCATAAAGTAAATTTGATCCAGCACAGTAAAAATGCCTGAAATAAGACTGGTTTAACTGTATTTCTGTCTCATAATGAATAGGTTGGCTAGATGTTCAGGATCTAGCTATACATACCAATGAAATTTCATGTGAAGTAAACAATCAAACCTAAAAAACCCCAAAAAACACCCCACCAAACCAAAACACCAGAAGTTGCAAGTCTTTATTTTATTAAGTAGATATACTGTTTTATCAGTCTGCAAAGTGGTTTGAGGAGGAGGAGGTCGTGAGATGTTTGTGAGGTGATACAGTGTGATATTTTTGAAGCCCAATATAGGTAATCACATTTTAAAGCAGAGCCATAAAGTGAGCCTCTCTTCAGTATACAGTGTGCTTCCAAACATTCTCCCTGCAAGAAAATGTCACCTATTTAAACCTATTAGCTATATAAACTTAAATACCAACCTGTGGCAAAATTTTGGGATTTAGGAATTACCAAGTAATGCATTGCTCATGCTCCAAATTATTTCTTAAATTCCAAAAGTTTGAGGAAGGAACTCTGCACTGCTGTTTTGTGCTTGGGTTTAGCCTTATTCCTGGAGAACACACCTTTATTTTTCTTTTGCAATGGAAATTACCAATACTACTGCAAAACAAATTTGTAAAAGGGGTTAATTTTATACTTTCCTATGGGCTTATAGTTTAGATCCAGCTGGAATTGTGAATCAACATAAAAGTTTTTCCTTCACATATACAGTGCAGCATTAACTCTTTCAGAGAATATATTATTTTTTCTTTGTGTATATGAAGTTAGAGTCTTTTTGCAAGTACTGGATCTGATTTTTATCCCTCCAAGTGATCTGCAATACATGACATTCCTTATTTTGCTTTAGACTGCTACTGACTATTCCAACTTATGTTGGATATTTGTTTGTTTTTCCCCGTGTTATTTCATTCTCCTTGGAATTAGTATAACACATGCCAGGGAATGTGACCCATCAGTCTTAATTGTCCTTCATTGAGTCTGGATGGGGATGTAAGGCAAGTGCATGCATATAATATATGAAGGGTTTACACTTTAATCTGACACATAATTTGCTGCTGGAAGGCTTTCATGTCATACATTGATTCATGAAGTATCAATTATTTAGTGCAGATGCTATCTATAGTGTGAATTGCTATCAAAATCCAGTCTTTGTTGCCATTTACACATTAAAAAAGCCAAATGCAAGTTTCTTTTCTCTTCAAATATGAACAAAAGATCAGGAGAGATCTTGATTAATGAGATAGAGGAAGAAAAAACAACCCGACCTTCCATCTGCTCCTTTACCAAACCTTGAGGGAAAAGACTGGTCTTTCCACTACTTGGGTCTCTTGATTGCACTAGTGAAAATAGGGCTTGTGGAGAAAGACAATTTTTCAACATAAAAATCGACACAAATAACTCGAAACAGCTGACCAACACCCCTAATCACAGCACATATCTGAAGACAAAAATGTGAAATACTGGATCATAAGCAGTCCAGAGTATATTCAGCTAGCTGTATTTTCATTAATAATCCTCTATACAGGCCCAAACACAAGTCCTAGTAAATTTTCACAGCTGCTTCTTGTAAGCCACCCCCATTCCCTCCCTTGCACAACTTTAAAAGAATTTTATGTATTTCTGGATTATTACTTCCACAGAACTGGCAATGTCAAATATGAAGGCGATAATGAGCTGAAGGACATCGGCAAACTAAGTACGTCAGAGCCAGTGCCCCCAGTGTTATCAGCTGGAAATGGCTTAAAAGCAGGGGCAGTCCAGGCCCTGCTGTATCACAGGGCCAAGAATCTTTTGCACAAACCAATTTGCTTACACTTGCCACCTGTAACCTGCTCATCTGTCATATCATCTGTGTTTAGCAGACAGGCAACAAAACTGCACACTCAGTGCTGTTGCAAACCATTGACAAAAAGAAACAATAAAAGACAAGTTATGCCTTTAGCAGAGATTATAAATATATGCATCCAGTAAATTTACTATTCAGGTCTTTCAAATTTTGCTGTTGCCTGAAGGATTAATGTTCTTTTAAGGACTGGGAGTTTCATTTGCACTTAATTTTTTTTAAGGGTTTTACAGGCTGGCATGGTAGGTGGCCACCACAGCAATACAGATCTGCAAGAGGTTTCAAAACTTTTACTGAAAACCTCATGTTTTCATGAACTAGCCAAAAGGTACCTAAGAGTTTTCCACTTCTATAGGGTGTAAGAGACTGAAAGTCTGAAGAAAGAAACATTATATACTTGCATTTTCTTTTCGATACTTCATTTGTTTAATTCAATTATTTTTGGAGGGTGGAAGAAGAGGGAAGAAAAAAATGGAAAAATTTACAAACTATTTCTATACAATATGCTCATTTTAGAACATGGAAGGAATACTTTGCCTACCCTAGAAATTATACTGATCTATACAAGTACACAGAGAGAGACAGAAAAATCTATAAACCAGAGAGTTTTTTATCTCACAGATAAAGAACACATTTTTTCAGATTACTTAGATATCTAGATATTTAGATGTCAAAATATTTAGATATCAAGAGGCAACAGAAGCAGAATAGTTAACTACATTGAAAACTGTTCCTAATATGCAAACCACAAAACTATCACTGTGAGGGTGAGAAAGGCCTCATGCTAAAGAACACTGGCTGGCCTCCATCTGTCTCATCCTGTTTCTCCCATGAAATAGACCAACCACTTTGTTAATGAAATGTAATTAATTCCAGAAGGAATAGGAGATACACGAGCAGATTCCCATAATCTTTTTTTTTATAAGCAAGACCTGTTAATGATCAGGCTGTGGATATCTCTCCATTAACAACTCGCCAGGTACAACAGGAAGGGGTCTACAGAAAAAAATCACATATGTTGAGTCTGGTATCTACACTAGACACAGCTTAAGAGAAGTTATTTCCAACCAGTTCTAGTGTGGACTGCATGTCCATTAGTTGCTGGAGCATGTTAGGTCCTGGGTCCCAGTTTAATTTTACTCAGGAGATAATCCCATTTGTGTACTCTTGACACTGTAAACCACCTTGAAAACCAAAGCCCCACATGTGGGAATGACCAGGAGATTCACTTCCAAAGCTGCTCCAGGTCCAGCCAAAAATGCTGAAGGAGGCATATCCCAAATACCTCAAATGACACATTTTTACCCTAATTTCTCTTCAGAGACACACATGGGCAGAAAAACTGACAGGTAAGGTACTGCAGAGCACTGACAGCACTAGCACTTGCTACCTGCCAAATACATGCATCTGATACTATTCTATGATGTTCACATTCAAAGGGAATGCAAGTTCACAAAATATTTTCAGGTCTTTGCTTCTAAAGTGTCAAAATCCATGCCAAGGCAGAGAAATAGCTTTCATGTACTGCTTTGCCCTTCTTCATTCCTATTCTGACTCCTTATTGTGTCCAGGATTTGTACTGGCCCTTTGCTAGGGAGAACTTCACTGACTGTCCATGAAGGGATTGTAGAATCCTTCTCCCCAGTCCTCTTTCTTCTCTCAAACAAAACACAAGTGACTCTTGATTAGAATTAAAACCTTACATATCCATACTTGTATGTGTGAGCTAAATACTCCAGAGGAGATAGTCTTGTGCTGACCTTTATTTTGTAAATGGTTTTACTTCTTCAAGGTAAAAATATTCAACCACAGTTCTATTTCATTGTATGGGATGGAGTTCAGATCCCTGAAGAGAAAACCACTGAATTCCTTGGTTCAAAAAGTTCAATATTAGAAATGTAAATGGAACCAAATTCTCTTAAGTGCAGAAGGAATTACAAAGGTAATTTCTTAACAGCTGCATAATAAATCCCACATACATTAATGATAAAACGGCCTTATTTACCATAGGTTGAGAAAACTTTTTTACCAAAATGAAGAGTGATTTTTCAGATACAATGTATTTCTTTTACCTTTTATGTTAAAAAGTGCAATGGCAACAAACGAAACCATTCATCCAGCAGAAAGGCAGTTAGCATCTTTTAGGTCAAGTTAGCAAAAGACTGATAAAACATCTGACTGGGCTGCTGTCTTTTCTGATTACAAGACATGCAGTTAATGTTTGAGAGTAAATCCCATCCTAAGTCGTAACACAAGGCCTGTGTTGACTTTGTGTATTTGTTGAATTTCTGTGGGTAAAAAAAGAGCCCAAACTAACCTATTCAGCAGTTTAGTTGCATTTGCTTGTTCTATGTGTAGTTTTTGAAATGCAGGCTTGTATTACTCAAAATTTAGACCTTGATAACTATTAGCATTTTATTAACAATGCTAAATGTGCATTTTTTTAGTGTAACCATATACATCTCTCAGAGGGGCATAATCTGGGGACCATTCATAGCTCATATTTGTTTTCCCCATGCAGCCCCACATGTGGTGAACAGCTGTAGAAGTTGTAAAATTGCCTTTACACATTGCACATGCTGTTGAATATAATATACATACCCTTTATGTATGGAGCAAGTCCTGAAGCAAAATAATGTACTGAATATTTCTATTTACTTGTTTTGTAAATATTTGTCTTTATTTAAATAAAGACAAATGTTTCCTTTTAAATTCTACCAACAAAATAATAGCACTTAATTATTCAGAATTGCAGGTTTTCCAGTTCTGACCACAAGCAAGCCTTTTAACCACATCCACTATGGCTAAGAATCAAATGCTGTCAAAAGTGAAACTGCAAAGCAACTGTTACTATGGTATCGTGACTGGCTCCACTGCAATAAAATACAGAAATGAAAATGTAAATTGTTGCTTACATATACATTTTGCTCCAGGGTACTATAAGCAAAAATGAAAACAGCTGACAGTGAGTCACCCTTCTAGATAATAAATATTGCTAATATGAATCTGATGTGTTGAAGGGTGGGATGAAGCTCCAGAGACCAACACTCCCCTCGTTAATATTCTATACCAAATTGAAAGCAAGGTGGGGTGGTTTCCCCATCTCTAGTGAGAGCTTAGTTTTCTGAACATAGCTAAATCAATCCCTACAGAGCTATCTTATCTGCAAGGCTCATGAAAAATATCTGACAAGTAAATGGTTAGCATTTGGAATGGACCACACTGCGTGAAGTAACAGTTATTTCATAAGAGATTTCCCATGGTGTATATTCCCAAACCCAGCTACGAGGCCTTCACTCCCACACCCACCACAAATGATAATATTTGAATCCTGTGCTATACTATTAATACACTCAGGGCCATTTTAAGCAGCAAAGTACATATAGCCAAGCACACTAAAATGATAGCTTATTTCTTGGTTATTATTAAAAAAAAATGAAAGCAGATCTGTTTAAATGAGGAACATTTCCCTCTGCTCCCATTTTACATCTGCCAACAAATACAGATACTGCACGTGGGACATATCACACACCAGAAAGAAAAGTGTTACACAAGCCCACTGGTAAATTAGCTATGTTAATGTGAGCAATCTTTTTTTTTAGCATGCCCCTTTTTCTGCTTTCTCACAGTCCTTGTAACATGTTCAAAAGAATAAGAATTATTCTGAAAATTATTATTATTATTTCAAAATTATTTACTATTATTTACAATATTTTGATCAACTATATACAATAGAAATGTGCTTTCTTTTGATTTTAAAGTTAGCATGTATGAAAAGAGAAGCAATTGCCCATACAAATTGTCTGCAAGTCTTTCACACTTATCTACTACACGTTTTCTGCATACACTAAATCTGGTCAGAGTAAACTTAAATATTTTTCTTGTCAATTTATTTTTTAAAAAAGCAAACATGAATTTAATCTTATTTGTGGATCTGAAAAAAGAGCTTACATTCGCTTGATTGCTGACTTGAGAAATTTTACAAAACATTTTCATTATAATATCTAATTACAGCACTCTCCCTTTTTCTTGTTTAAAAAAAAACAAAAAATCCAACTTTTACAAAGTGGTTTCACTTTACTAGTTTTAGTATTACCTTATGTTTGTTCTTCATGCCAGAACAGCACATGGATTATTGTGGTGCTCTGATATAGGAGATCATCTTACCCATCTGTGCTAGTGAAGTTCTTAGGGAACTTTATCTGTAATGCATATCTTCATGAAGCCCCAGTTCTACCATTGCTGATGTATGTACCAATCCATTAAAGTTTTTCCCCTCAGAGTTAATTAAATTGATCAACTGTGGAAGTTTTGTTGCCAAGAACTATGATGAGATCATCTGCCTGGAGAGATGCAAGTTGGAGCCCCTCACTATTTTGGTTTGCATGAAT
>VZTT01028631.1:39144-50483 GCA_013400855.1 Buphagus erythrorhynchus | reverse complement strand
AAAAAAAAAAAAAAAAAGAGTAAAAAAAAGGGAAATTCTGAGCTTTTAAATAAGACATCATATGGTTGCTTTCAGAACAGTCCAATATTTCTCTTCAATAGGATTTATAATTTTTTTTTGTCCATGATTTTTATGGGCTCCACGGTTTCTAGAAATTTATAATCAATAAGTTCTGTTCTGTTCTCAGTGGTTTTGTGTTCCTTTCTATATTTTCTTAAAGATCTTGTTGTTTTCCATTTTCTTTGCAGTGTCCTTGCATGACCCCCCAGAGAAAGGAAGATATATCCGTCTTTTAGCTCTGCCTACTCGCAGTTGTGCTGTCAATGCACATCTCAAGTTCCTCCAGCCGCAGTTTGATTTTTCCTTTCCTTGTGTTAGCTACTGAATTTTCATTTGCACTCTGGCTCTGCACAGCTTGAGTGACTTATGTATTCTTTTCCCTGTAAGCTTTTTTTCACCTGTGCCTACTTGTATTAATTACCAGTATTGTGTTTTCATGCTCCACTTACTTGATTTTTCCCCCAGAACCTTTCATCCTCTTTATTGTGCTATCCAATTTCTTCCTCCTGGCATTTGTTTGCACATTTTTCACAAGCTAAAGCACTAACTACAGAGTTATTTCTTTTTCTCCATCACACCTGATTGTTGTTGATCTTTTTATTTTGTTTTTAAAATCTGTGTCCTTATGGACTGTCTTTTCCTATATTTGGTTTTATTAGGGATAGCAAACAGACCACAATCTGCATTTCAGTCCTTAAAAAGCTGCTTACCATAAATAGTACATAATAACTGCTAGCAATAGAATTGTTGCTTCCAGCCTCTTGAGACAGCTATTTCAGGTTTTTTTGCAGAACCCTATTTCTAAATGTTTCAGATTTATGTGTTAGAGAACTACTGCCTCCCCTATCACCAAAATCCACATGCCAATGGAACATAATACCTCCTGGGTCTTCAGGTCTGGAACACTCTCATAATGAAGAATTATTTCCTAATTTCCAATGTAAACATACCTTCTCCAATATAAACCTGCCTTCTTCCAGTTTAAAGCCATTCCCCCTTGTCCTATGACCACATTCCTTGTAAAAAGTCCTTCTCCAGCCTTCTTGTAGCACCTTTCATTACTGGAAGGTGTAGTAAGGTCTCCCCAGAGCCTTCTTTTCTCCAGGCTGAGCAGCCCCAACATTCTCAGTCTAGCTACAGAGAGAGGAGCCTATAGGAGAGGTGTTCCATCCTCTGATCATCTTTGTGGCTTCTTCTAGGCTTGCTCCAGGTTCGTGTCTTTCCTGTGATGGGACCCCGGGGCTGGATGCAGCACTGCCGCNCTGAACCAGATGCAGAACCTTGCACTTGGCCTTGTTGAAGGGCAGAACATTTGCATGGGCGCAGTTCTCAAGCCTGTCAGGGCCCCTCTGGAGGGCATCCCTTCACTCCAGCATGCTGATCACACCCCACAGCCTGGTGCCATTGGCAAACTGGCTGAGGCTGCACTCAATCCCACTGTCCCTGTCACTGACGCAGATATTAAACAGCTCCTGTCCCAATAACAACCCCTGAGCAATCCCATTTGGCATTGGTGTCCTACTGGACATCAAGCCATTGACCTCAAATCTTTGAGTACATCCAGTTCCAGCCAATTCTTTATCCACCAAATGGTCCATGTGTCCATGTCTCTCCAGTTTAGTGACAAGCATCTCATGCAGGACAGTGTCAAATGCTATAGAAAAGAAACTGTTGTAAATACGTATTTTTATAATATCTGTGATTATAAGGAGACTTAATGTAGACCACTAGAGTATATAACTTCTAGGAAATTATCAGGGTATTAATGTTATGCAAACAGTTTATTAAATATCACAGATACAAAGTTACTGCAAGGATAAACACAGTAATGTGTAATGACAGGGTATTGTGGCATTTGATATCTCACTATGTCTCATTATCACTAAATAGGCCATTAAGAGAGAACAGGGACTGCTCTGCCAGGTGGCTCCAAAGCTGGCAGATGTGTTATATTTAATAAGTAGGAAAAAAACAACTTTTGCTGCTCAGAGAATTAGGAAGGCAAAAAGGAGGTTTTTGTCACTAGAGGTGAGATATTTCTGTATTACAGTGTCCAGTAAAGGCAAGGAAGAATGTTTTGTCAATGCAAAGCAGAGGTACTTGGGTTTTGGCTGCAGGGCATGCGTGTGTGCTAGTCATGAGAGACAGTTCACTTGAAACAATCATCAGAAATGTTGGAACAGAAGGAGAGAGAGAACAGCAGACAGAGGAGGTGAGGAAAGGAGACTGCAGTCACTTATCAGAGGAAGAGTAGAAAGTGAAGTCATGGAGGGGAATTAACCTTTCAAGCCCAGAAATGTTGCTCAGTGCCTTAGATGCCTTCACCTTTAAAATTCTAGGGCACTTATAGCTGCAGTTCTGTAACCTGCCTTTGCCTAGAAGCCCTGCAGTGTTTCAGCCAGCCCTCTGTGGCAGATTGTGCCTTGTTGCTCTCATGTGTTATTCTCATGTTAATATTCTCAAAGCCTTATTCCTCCCAACCCTGACAGCACTGTTATGGTCGGTTCTCTTGAGAAACAAATTTCTCCCAGAATCAAGTAATTCTTTTCTCTGTCCTTTCCCTGTCCTACGGTTGCAGCCTTTGAGTTATGCTATGGGGACCCAATAATACACAATGACATGGTCTGCAGCAGCAGCCCCAGGTGAAAGCATGCTCCAGCCAGCAGTAACAGCAAAAGAAACAAACACCAGCAGGAGGGTTGGGTGGATCCTGATGAAGATCCTGAAGTTCTGTGGAAAAGGATGGATAGGGTTTGCCTGTGTGCTGGAGAGGAACCAATGGAAGATGCTTTTTGAGGATGACAATTGCTTCTCTTCCCAGATGGTCACTGGGGAGAGTTTTGTCTTTTTCTTGCTTTCTTTCTGTCTCCCCTTAGTTTTTATTTTTTCTTGAAACCGACCTTACTATAGAATTGCTGTAAGCCATCATCTAAACACCCTAATAGTAAATGTTTGTGCATGGAAGCCTATCTCACAACACATACAAGGCCAACATATGTCTAAAGCTTTTCAAAAGCACACGGCATTGCTGTATTTTTAAATACAAACCCCAGATGCTTCAAACTACCATTTAAAGTCTCTCTGAATAGGAACATCTGGCAAGGCAATCAAAAGGGTCTTTCAGTGTTCCTTCAAATCTGAAACCTTTAGCAACCTTAGTTTGCATCTAGCTTAAACACCTGTGTTGGATGGGTACAGACTTCTAGGAAACCTGAGATTGAGAATGGTGGGGAAGATGGATTCAGTACAGGTAAATAACGGGAAAGGAAAGGTCTCTGAAGCAGCCAGAATCTAGCAGATGCAATTGCCTGTGAAACAAGATGCAGCATCACTAATGGAAATGCTTATGAGTAAGGAGCAATCACCAGGAGAAAAGCTGCCTTCAGGAGGTTTTGCAGCTTCTGCTCAATAACCTACTTGAGAAATGCAGAGTATATGGCATGGAACCAGAGCTAGGTTGCCCCTGACATCTCAGATGAAACACTTGGAGCCTGTTAATGCTGAGAGGTTGATGGTTGGATGATGAGACGATGTGGAGGCCTGCCCCACCTCTACCTGGAGACTGCTCTCTGTGATATGGTGAGGGAAATAACAAGTCCTGGAATGTTTCCCTTAAGTTTTCTCTAATTGTACTTTTCTTCCAGACTTGTGTAGACCCTGTCTCAGAAGCATGTCAAGAAGTAGGTGCCCACAGGTATCAGAAAAGTCTGTGAAGTCCTGTACTTAGTAAGCCCATAGTTCCCTCAGGGGATGAAAATCCCCCTGACAACAGCACTGGGTAGAGGAGACAGAAATCTCTGGGAGCATCCAGCCACCCCCCACACAAGGATACTGGCCTGGGCAGCAGCCACTGCTGTTACTGAGTCCGAGCCAGCCTACACCCATGTATTCCAGGGTGACACTTTGAAAGTGTGACTTATGGCTGTTGGTCTGGCTGGTGTGAAGATGCCAAAAAGTGGTGGCCATGCTTGGACAGGAAAGTGGAAGCCAAAGGTCTGTGTCCTCTCTTGGACAGGAAGCCCAAGGTGCTGGACAAGGTGCTGCCTGCTTTGGGGCTGTTTAGCTCCTATATGAATTTCACCCTGTGCTTCCCTCCTTTGCTGTGATCTTGGGAGCTGCTATCTTGCCAGTAGAACGAAATCAAGACCTGGCACATTTCTCATGCTTATGCAGATCTGTTTTCAGCCACAGCATTTAAAATATCTTCCATAGCAAAACATTACTGTGTCACTTATTGAAATAATTTTGGTTTAAAGATTAATTCAAAACATAATTTCTTCTTTATTCAGCAATGTGTGTCTAGGATAAACCACTATATATAAACCTTAAAAAAATATCTTCTTTTTCAGCCATTTCTATGAGGAAGGCCAGACTTCCACTGCCTTTCTGAAGAGGGAAAGGTCAAATGGCCTTTCTGAAGTTCTTCCTACTTCCAGTCTCTAATTCTCTTATTCAGATCTCATGGGTTCAAGAGTAACCCCAGAGTTGAGGTCATGAAATATACCCTGAATTTTCATAATTTCTCCTAAAATCAAAGCTCTCTGTCTTGTTTTGGTAACGAGTCTCTTGCTATTCAAGAAAGTAGGTTGTTAAGAAAATAATGGAAAAATTTCCTGGCTTTGGAACTTTGCAAACATTGTTTGCTATTATTCACTTTAACCAAAATTACATTAAACTGCCAGTGTTGACAGAAGCCTCATAATTTTCTTTGTAAGAATAAGATATAAGGAAGAGAAAAAAAAAATTCTCATTATACAGTTGAAGGCAAAATGTGAAAAACCTGGCAGATGCTGAACAGTTTAATAAAATTATTGAATAACTGTTGAAAAACAGGTCTGAAAAAACAGAAGTAAATATGTGCAATCATGTAAGATAGAGATCCATAAAATGAAAATTAAATACCTATGCATTAGTTCCATCACATGAAAAGAAATTCTAGTAAATATGTTAAGCAGAACCATCAAACTTCATTATAATGACAGAAAATTTTATATCAAGGCACACTGTTAGCAGTGAAGAAATGATGTATTTTACATCAACAAATTTTTAGTGTTTTCTTCTCTTTAATAAAGTATGTGTCAGAGGATCTTAATGTGACCTTCACTGGGCATCCCTTAGAATCCTTTCCCTGTTATGAAAGGATCCAGCAGCAGTTGGTGAAAGCTGATAGTCCAATGTACCTTTTAGCTTTTTTACCAGCAGTATGGTCATTCCCAATCTCTTTTTTGACAATGAGTTAAAGAACTGCTGTAGAAGAACAATAATTTTGTGTCTCATATCTGGGACTACCTGCTCATAATCTGACTTTCTCACATTATTGAGTTGCTGCTTCTGTTTGTGCAGCATCTATACCACTGACAAATGGAGAAAAATTTGCACTAATGCTGACTCTAATGCTGGATTTATTCTCCCTAGGTGTATATAAAGCATAGGAGTGGAAAGCACTGTCCATATTCAAAGAAAGAGCTCAAAATAAAATTTCATGTGTTAATATGAACCTTGTTTATCTCAGTATCACTACTCTGATAACAATGAATGATGACATTTCTATGGAAGCATACACAGCACTGTTAATTTAGTAGACTTAAAAACCAAAGTGTATTTTCCCTGTTGTTTTTACGAACAATTTCAGGCTCTATTTTCAATGGAAGTTCCATTGCATATGGCCAGATAGGATTCCAGCTGTGATTTGTCAATACACTTTTGGATTTCTCAGCTACTTTAAAATGAGAAGTTGAGTGCTTAATTTAGTGCTTCTATCTTCATGGAAGAGTTAATAAAGATAACTTAATAATTTTTACATTACCCTTTGAGGCTGACACTAGACTCATGGAATCACAGAACTAGCACAGGATTTGAGGTGTGGCCTCACCTGTGCCAAGTACAGGAGAGCAATCACTGCCCTGGTCCTGCTGATGGCCACATGATTTCTGTGTGGATGTCACTGGCATTCCTGGCCACCTGGGCACATTCTGGCTCATGTTCAGCTGCTGTTGACCAACACTTCCAGATCCTTTTCCTTTTGGCCACTTCCCAGCCACTGTTCGCCAGCCTGTAGCACTGCAGGGGTTGTTGTGACCCACGGGCAGGACCCAGCACTTGGCCTTGTTGAACCTCACACCATTGGCCTCAGCATCAGTGCAGCCGGTCCAGATCCCTCTGCAGAGCCTTCCTGCCCTCCAGCAGGTCAACACTCCTGCCCAGCTTGGTGTCACCTGTGAACTGACTGAGAGTGCACTTGATCCCCTCATCCAGATCATTGATAAAGACATGAAACAGGTCTGGCCCCAACACTGATCCCAGGAGAACATCACTGGTGAGCCACATCCAGCTGGATGTAACTCCACTCACCACCACTCTCTGGGCCTGGCCATCCAAACAGTTTTTAACCCAGTGAAGACTGCACCAGTCCAAGCCATGGGCTGACAGCTCCTCCTAGAGAATTCTATGGGAGACAGTACCAGAGACTTTACTGAAGTCTGGGTAAAGGTAAGCTCTTGGCAGATAAGGCAGGTAGGACAACAAAATTCATACATGCTGTAACAAATCAGAGCCTCTGAAAGAAACTTTTTTACATTCTGCATTCTTAAACCTCTGACTTCAGCCAACTGACAAATGTGTTTATCCCAAACACTTTAGTGAGGAGTAGGTTTTGGCAACATTGTCTCTGATACCGTTTTTTAAAATTCCTTTAGTTCCATTCAGTAGGTTGAAAAGCAGTAAATCACAGAAGCTCAGGTGACATTCCTAAAAGTTATCAGCTCTCTGCATGCCAACTTCTTACTGCATCCTCCAGGCTTTACATCTAAAGGTATCAGTGAAAATAAAATCTCATGGGGGGAGAGTATGTATTCATCACATTTCCAGCTCTCAAAATGAGATGTCAGAGGGAGTTCAGTAGAAATGCCAAGAACATATGAGAAAAATTTTCATGTGCTAAGATCTTGCATTCATTTGCCTTAGTTTATTTGAATAGCTGAAATTTGAATGCTATGCTGGGAACTCAAACCCTGTTTTATCTGGTGGGAATAATGGAATTTCTACGGTAAAATCCTTAAATCATGAGCTCAAGCCTAGAAATAGTCACAATGAAGTTGATGTTTCTCCCACAAGCATGCATTGGTGATAAGTTATCAGTAATTGAACACATGCCAAAGCCAGGAGAATCTTTGCAGAATATCTTTAAAACAGGCTTTGAATCAGGCAAAAAGTACCTCAATGGTCTGATTATTTTAGTGATATGTCATAATGTCACAACCAAAAGTAAATGAAAAAATCCCAGCAACAGAACTCTGCACTATTTTGTCTTGAAGAGACTAAAAAACACCTTAAAATCTTCTACTGCCAAAAAAGACAGGCTAAGTAATGGGAAATTTGTGACATCATTATAGTAGCAAATGGAAATGACTTCTCAGCTATCTCTTCTAGAAGAGTCATGAAACACATCCCTTCCTAAACAAAACATATCGGAAAGGAGCGTGCTTCAGGGATATGAAAATGATTTTCATGATTATTAGGTGAACTGACTCTTAAATTTCTTTTTCTTTCGGGGTGCACTCCTCAAGCCAGGTATAAAAGTTTTTGCACTTCCTTCCCAGTGTTTAGGACTGGATGATCTAATCATCCTGTCTGACTTGATGGATACAAGAGCACAACTTGAATCCTAAATTATGGAAGGATGACCTGGTGCCTTTCTGCCACGTGCTCTCTCATGTACAGGGATGTGATTCCCAGAGGGGAACCACAGTGTGAGGTAGATTTGGATGATCAGTGACCAAGAGTCTCAGCGAAGACACAACATGTATCTCCAAAGAATGGCCAGACATTGGAACAAGCTGCCCACAGAAGTGGTGGAATCATCATACTTGGAAGGGTTCAGAAAATGTGTGGATGTGGTACTTGAGGACATGGTTTAACAGTAACATGGTGGTGATGATCTAAGAGCTCCTCTCCAATGTCAGAGATTCTGTGGTTCTGTGATTCTGTGTGTGCAGGTCAGATAACAAACATTTGGCTCCTGTTCTCTGGCCTCCCAATGTATGCAAGTATTGAATAGATAGTGGTCTCCAAACTAATTTATTCACAAGACTTTGCTGTCCAAAAAAATTCAAAATAAAGAATAATTGTCCTCCAATTTACAGTTTTACAGCATGTACACGAAAGAATAACTACAATAAAAATACTAAGTACTTTACTTCTTTAAATAATTTTGATCTAGTCCATAAAACAGGTGTTAGATCCTATTTGGCTAAGTAAATAGAAGTTCTGGCTTCAGAAAGGAGGCTTTAATAACCAGAAAAAACTCTCGTTTTGTGTTTATTTGACTTACACACATTTCACCTTCCTGAGTACTAACACTTCTTTCTGACATCAGAATGAAGTTTAAGGATTCCCTCTCATCTTGCTTTTCTCAAGTCTGAAAACTGAAATCATATCAGCCTGGTGGAACTTCAGTTGAGACTTTTTTCATCTCTTCCCTAGGGAAACTGTCATTGCTTTGCCTTTTCCAGTAGTCACCTCTGACAAGCTCTGGGATGCAGGCAGGACTCTAGAACATGAGTATCAGGAACGTTATACAGAAATGCTCTCCTTTCTCACAAGGACAGGTAAATGCTTTTCCTTAGAGATAATCTTAACTGTCTCATACAAGCATCATAAGCTCTGATGAAAGGCCTACTTTAACATGGGTCTTGGAGCTGTGTGAGAGGAGAAGAAAAACATGTTAATTTTTGGTGCAGTGTAGCAGTCAAGTCATAGGGTTTATATGAAGAAGAAAAGACCACCAAGGCAAAAAATATTCTGAGTTTCCCAAAGGACAGTGCCAACAAATGGCATGGAAGCAAAACATACAGGAATAAATACAGATGAAAATCTTGCTTGAACCTCAAGTGGAGCTATTTCAATTACATCACTGGCTCTCAGAGATCCAGTCTTTGATGAAGCACAGGCAGACAGTTTACCTTGGACAACCAATTATTTCCAATAGGATGAGAGCAAAATATTATCAGATGAGAGGATGAGATTTTATACTCATTCACTCACAAAACAACCGATTTTAAACCTAGCAAAAGGCAATGGAAGTCTTTACAGTGATTGCAATTTTGATATGCCCTCAGACTCCAGTTCAACAAAATACATAATCACAAGCTTCAGTTCAACAAAATGCATAATCACAGGCCAAACTTCCACTAACATCAGTTGAGATTTTAAAGTCTCTATGCTTGAGAATAGATTGAAACAACTCACTGAGACAAAGCTTAAACTCACTGACTCCAAGAGGGAAGAATGCTGTTGTTTTGGTCTACCTCTAACACATTCCCACTTACAATTTATTACTTTTGTATTGTATAAAAAATACTCGATCTCATGCAATGCAGTTCAGATCACAAGCTTCAGAAGCCCAAAGTATAGAAATAATAAGCCAGAATCAGTGTTCTGTTCCTAATTATTTCCAATTTGAAGTCAAATTATAGCAATGAGTGAAGAGTGAATTCAGCTATCCTCCACTTTATTAAGGATTCATTCTTTTTTACGAGTGTAGGAACAATCCCACAAAAGTCCATCAAATTGACTGCCAGCTAACAATTGCCTTAGATTGCATATTTGTTTTGATTTTCTAATTTTATGGGAACAGTTTTGGATTTAATTTGTTCTAGGTACTTATGAAAAAGTCAGTCGTGCTGACTTCTATTTATTTGATGCTGTTAAATTACTTATTAATGTGTACAACTTTTTCCTTGTAGCATCGTTACTCACCTCTCTAAGTAAGTCTGTGACATTTTTATGTGTTTTGGGCTCTGAGTAGCTGGTGTTTCTTATGTTTTACTTCTCTCTAGCTGAGGAGGTCAAATGGAACAACATTTAACCAGAGCACAGAGGTGTGAAGCTTATGGAGCAAGTTCCCTCTCCTTCAGCTTTAGGTTGCTTTTTTCACTTTCTCGTAGAAGTGATGTATCTTCCATTTCTGTTACGTCCTCAAAAACTTCTGAGCAACCCTAATGAAATACTTGCATCTACAGCAGTGAACGAGGCAGAAGAGTAGAGGTGACTTGAGACATTCTAAGAAGAGCTAGGAATATTTTTTCTTGTCTCTGAAAATAGATGTTCTGTCTTGGATAGAATAATACAATTGAGTAGAATAACACAGGATAACCCTTGTCTGTATAGGGTTGCCCCTTGTCCAGATCTATTTTAAAGATAATTTAGCCCTGTAGGTCTGTTTGTTTGCTTTTTCCCCTCAGATATGGTATGATTAGACATAATCTGACCTTTCCAGAAAAGAAATTCCTTTATGTATTGATGAACAACCCCATTAATATGTTGCTTTTACATTTCTTTTTTTGTTTTAATTTTCTTGAAAAAAATTTCATCGTCTCTTACCAACAAAATCAGTAGAGAAGGAACAAACTAATGATATTTAGGCAGCCATTTTCTACTCAATTTCAGAACAATAATAACTGTTCTAGAAAGACTTTAAATTTTTTTATTACTTTTCCTTTTTATTCTCTTTCATGTTTTGCATTACCCAAGTTACTGCTTCTAAGCCTTTTTTATCCTTGTAAAAGGGAAAAAAAGAACCTCAACGAAATAATCTGTTAACACCCTGGTTCTCAGTTGAGATGATTTGCTGGCCAGTGAGTCAGCAAAAGAAACAGCTGTGATTCTTCTTTGTTCCTTTGAAAGTGTAATTTCTCTCCCTCACCCCAGTATGACTTAGGTGTTTGTTCCAGGCTGGTAGCCATTCAAACAATATTATGATGAAGTAACACAGAAATCTCTGCAATAAAAGGAAATTAGATGTTACTGGCATTTAGTGATGAGCCAAAATTAAAAAATTGGTGGTCTTATACTGCACTCCATATAGCCCTCCTGATCACAAAATAAATATATAGTGAGGAAAACAAAAAAGCTAAAAGGCAAGTACATTGACCTTGTCATTAGGATAACTGAAATTACTATAAGTAGTCAAAATACCCATATGAGGATTATAAGACTAATGGAAAGCTCTTGCCCTCAGCAACACTGTCTTCTATATACATACAATCTCACTGCATTTTAAAATTTTTATTGAATGCCTAATTTATTTTTTTTTTGGCACTTAGGTCCACAGTCAGTGTTACAGAAAACACTCAGGTACCTGAAATTATTGTTTCATTTGTTTGTTTGGGAGTTTGTTTTATCTTCTCTTTTTGTAAAGATTTGTTTTGTATTTTTGTTCTTTTGTTACGTTTTTTTTATTTAAAAGGCACAAAGTAGAAATTAATTCCAAAACCAATACT
>VZTT01028631.1:8297-36524 GCA_013400855.1 Buphagus erythrorhynchus | reverse complement strand
TATCCCTTAAGAGCCAATATTAGCAGTCTACAATAACCAGCTGGAAGACAGAAGGAAAGTAACCCTTAAGAAGGTCTTTTCTCACATTTAAAAATCACTCCAGTTACCTGAGCTCTAAAAAAGGTAAATAACAGGTATAATATATATATATAAAAGGTATAAAATTGGTATAATCAAGGTACCTGCAGGTAAATAAAAAGCTTTATGGTTGTTTTGGACTGCATATGAGTTTATATAGTAAAAACATTCACCAAAATGATGTATTAGTTCTTGGTCCTCTGCATAATTATTTTTATCTGTTATATTTGTCTCCCCCACTTTTTGTTGTTGTCTGTCTACAGGATCTTCACCCACATGGATTAAGGTGATATCAAAGAAACTGTAATAAAGATATGATTGCTTTTAACATTATTATTCTATTTGTATTTATAAATATCCTTGCACATCTTTCATGCATTCCAAGACATAATTTGATGTTTTTAACAAAGAAAAGCTACTCTTGTGTCTTCACTAAACCAGTTTGTTGATAACAAACAGATTTTAACTAACATTTGGACTATCCATGATTTCAAACACACAGATGGAATCAATAGCTGTTTGCTGTGTAACAGAATATGTCTAACATAACAAATATGCCCACAGTGTAAAACAAGAAGAGAAAGTAAAGAATGAAGTAAATGAACATGAATGAGTCAGATAATAATGTTTACATATGTGGTTGTCCTAGTCCTTGTAATCAATAAAAACATTTCCATGAGAAAAGAATTCCACAGAAATGAAATAAACTAATTTTCAAAATCAACCAAAGAAAAGTATCACAATAACATATGCATGATACCTTAAAAGTAAACATCTCTAGATGTTGTTCAACTTAAAACAAACAAACAAGAAAACTCCACCCAAACCAAACAGCCCTCTTGTTTTTTGCAATAATCTCTTAAATAAAAAGACCCATCAGCAAGTTTACAACATCAAAATTCCTCAGCTTTGAAACTTTGTTCAAGCTTAATATATTTTGGTAAGGTGATCACATCCTCTAAACTCTAGACTAGTCTACATACTCGGAATATCTGAACCCCTCTGAAGTCTGATTTCAGTGTTGAAGGAACTCTTGATTTGATCTTTTACTGTTACTGGGAGGAATTCAGCTGCATGAATCTCATCACAGCACCTGAAAGCTCTGGGATTGAAGTGCTCTGATTTCACCAACATGTCCCAACAGATCTAGCTCACAAAGGACTTGAGAATTTTTCTCTAGTCTATTCATATAAATGAATATTTCACAAGAATGATGTATTCAAGAATATGATTTTTATTTGTTGATGAATTCTTATAAAGAGTATAAAAGCGTAATTAAGCTTTTATAAAAGTATCTTTTCCATAAGTGGAGCCATCATCTTCACAGCTTAATGTAACACCTTGCAGTTTAATATGCACAAGAACAAGCAATGACAATGCAGTAGGAAATACATTTTTCCAGTGTCCAGTCTTTCAGGCATAAGAAATCATGACTACCTTGCACTGATTATGGTAAGCAGAAAGAAAGTTTGCAAATCAGCTGTTAAAGGCATTGAAAATGAATTTTTATGGTTTCATTTTGAAGGAATGAACATTTAATATCTAGAAAGGAGGAAGTTGGGTTTTTATGATACATTTCTCCACTACAAGTAGTCTCTATTGGCACAATTTTTTAGTGAAAATAAATATGTAAGATAATGGATACATAACATTCAGCTGTGGAAATGCATATGTTTCAAATTTAAAGTAGCCTTTAAATTTTGGAGACAGGCTATGGTTGAATTCAGTTTTCACTTTCAGATTTAAATAGTTACTCAGGCGATAACTTTGTTATCACTTACTAGAAGATGGTCAAATAGGGAAATTCCAGGAGCCTGTTTCTTTCACTTCTCTATCCTCTTTTAGCAATTTCAGATATAAATAATTAATATATGCATGAGTGTTAAAAATAATGTAGGACTGAATCCATTCATATAATAATCACATACAATAATTTGTAGTACTACTTATTTTGTAGTACTACTCATGATATAAAAATTTAGTCCAATTTATCACAGGGTAATTTGCTTTGGTCCCAGAGTAATTTAAAAACGCCTCCATCTTCTTGGCCTAGGGGAGAAAAAGATTTTATTTACTTTCTGTCTTTAAAACAGCAACATTCTTTATCAGTTTTGCAATTAAATATGGTTCATATAAAAATATGTAGGATTAAAATATTAGAAACTATCTGAAAAACCTTGGTTTTTTTTTTTTTTGAGCATTTTATACAATGTACCACTGAAAGGTTACATCCTTCCTCTCTTTCTAAGCGTGAGAATTCCTCTCCTTGCTGTTTTCTGTTTTGGGATATAGGAACACATGTTTTCTATTTAGACACTTCAGCAGTTACTGAAGTCTGGAAAAAAATTTCCAAAGCATTAATTATCTCCTTCAGATCCTGAGCTCATCAGTGCTACAGTCAGTGTCTGGGCTAAAGGCAAGACATGAGTTTTAACACAGCACAGCTGAAACACAAACCTGGGTCTGGCTCCATGCAATAGGAGCCAAACCCTCGCCTGAAGATCACCCACAATGCCAGATGAACCTTAGAGAGCCCCAGGTGTCCCTAGCACACCACTCCTGCAGCACCAAAAAGTCATTACATGTTTAACCAAGGCAGCCCCCAAGGATCAGCTTCATTTTTAAGAGCCAGAGGTTTAAACTGAACAGTGTTGTATGGCAGACCTAGAGAACAGTGCATTTTCTGGTTTTGAGGTTGAGCATATATTTCAATATACTCAAGACTAATGAGAGGTGGTCTCTTACCATTGCAAATTACTTGAAATTACTTCTTATTCTTTCTTTTTCAGTGTCTCAGAAAATATACTACTGGTCTGTTTAAAGAGTTTCAGGATTTAGAAGGATAAAAGGAGCTACATGAAATAATACTGTAGGGTTGGGGTTTTTTTCATATTTTTTCCTTTCTGTCCTTAACAGAGACTCAACCCCCCCCACCCTTTTTTTTGTTTTTAATTTGAAGTGTCATTAGCCTGCAGTAAGAGGTTTTTAAACTTAAACTTGAGATTATTAAAATTGTCTTTTGACTTCTTGATATTAAATTTATGATTAGTTTAATGATACTAAAAATCTATACAAAAGGCTGCAAGGTTATGCTAATTTAGCAGGTACCTCTCCTGATAGTCTTAATTATGTTATTTTTCTATTCCAATGTAATATTTTAAGCCTCTGTAACATTAAAAATGTTAAGGAACTATTTTCAGATGTCACTATGACCTTTTAAAATACCTAATCTAGCTATTTAAAAGCTTCATAACTCATGGTCTTATTTTAAAAGAAGTGTGGGAGGATAATCAAATAAAGTATTCTCGTACTGAGCAAAAAGAGAAATGCACTAATTCTACATTAATAAGCACACTTATAGAAAGTTGTCTTTCAGTATAATTGAATACCACTGAATATTGCAATACCACAATATCACTTAAGCATCCTTCAAGGTACCTCTGTTTGTGGTTAGACATCCATTTAAAATTCCTCACCAGATTTTTTTTTTTTTAGTTATTTTTATGATCCACATACACACTTCCATATGGAACCTTATTTTTATGATTATGTGAAATATATATCTGGTCTAAGTAGATTTTTCTCCAAGTATGCAGCCAAAGATAGCCTCAGACAGTGTGTATTTCCTGGGCACACATTTGTGTGTTATATCCATGGGACCCAGAGAGCTGCATGAGTCACAGACACACACAGGTGTCATGCTTAAAAAATGTTTGCCTCATGGACTTCAGATCACAACTGGAAGTGTGTTGATTTAATAATAACATAATTAACTGGCAATTCATGAACCATGTGTTCAGGATCTGCTTGATGTGAAACCTGACAAACCACAACATGAGACACAAGACTTAGAGCTGCAGATTTTGAAATACCTGCTGTAAGAGATCACCCCACGTTTAAATCACACACACATCCTCTCACAGGCTGTTTGGGTTTCAGGCACAAATACCTCTCTGGGCAGTCTCTACTTGCACCTCCCTCCCATGGGAGACTTGGGTGCTCCAGTGCTCTGTGCCCAGCATGTTTTCTGCTGCACCCAAGCACTGGTTCTCCAGGTCTCCCTTGGAACCAAGTGGGTGCTTGCTCCCTGTGTTGTCACAGGGAATAATGCTCAACTCAGACTGTAAATGGTGTTGCTACTAGTTTTCACACTATTATCTATCTGTTACAGGAAGTTTTCACTGTCTGAAGTCCAACTAGGAGCCACTGTAAGATGATTCCCTGAGTATGAATTCTATCTCTCCTGTGCAGGTTCACAAAGGGTAACAAGGAGTCCAGAGAAGCTCAAATATTGGAAGTTCTTATGTTTTAACTTATTACTGCCTCTACACTTTGACAACCTAAATTTGAAAAAAAAATTCTACTGGCCCTAGAGTTAAACAATCTTGCTGTGAAGACATCAAGGGGTGAAGAGATGTCATTGTTTCAAGTGTTTGTTTCCACCAGGAGCTTCCTACTATGTATGTGTATATGCAAATATATATACAAATACAGGTACAGGTAGATGCATTCCTTCCCATAAAGCAGCATGTGTTTTTTAAAAAACTCAGACTCTAGCATTAGGTGGTATATTCTTCAGCACTAGAATATTTTAGCATTACAAAGGCATTCATCAGTGGTAAACGGAGCTCTCTAGGTGTCACAATAGGAGCCAGTTTCTTCTATCACCCAATAATTTTCACACTTTTCTTCCAATATTCTTTCCTAACTTTGTTTTTTATCAATGCTATAAAAAGAGGAAAAATTACCTCCTGGACGTTATTTGGTTTTCTGTTGATTTTTTATGATTGCACTATACATTTGAATCATAAAGCTACAGTGCAGATTCATTCTGAATTGTCCCCTAAACATAAAAGTAATTTTCCTAGTAGTTTTTTTTTTTTAAAGTGCCACACAGGTAAGACAAAGTAAGCCACAACTTGAAGTGGACCTGAATGCTGGCATTCATTTAAAAATCAACAAGATTAAAGCTTTTCATATGTTCTAGGTAATCCTGAAAGAAGGAGGGAGTTGGACTTGGTGATTCATATGGTTTCCATATGAATCCAACTTGAGATATTCTATGATTTCATGAATTATTTCCTATGTTCACTTATTCTCTCCCACAGCACTAAGTTGATAGGTCTTGACTTCACAGGGAGATCATTGTTGGTCTGGGAAGGTCAGGTACAAAATTTTATTGTTTCCTGCTGTTCAGCTGCTCAGAGTTATCTGTTTGAGGTGCCATTGGCTAAAATCCCTGGGCATCCCCAGCATTTGACTCCATACCTCTCGGTGACTCTTCCTCCAGCTGTCATCTTTCCCTTCTTTCATGACTTTCTTAGATCATCTCTTCTCTCCAGAAACCTCTTCAGTACCTTTTCAGGATTGCCTCTTCCTTTCAGACTCCAAGTCCCTAAGTTTAAGTAGAAAATACCTTGCATAAGGAGATGTCTGACCAGTCTCCTAACCAATCAGCAGTTCTGTCTCTTTGTTAGACAGTTCAAAAATTTGGGTTTGAACATTCACCCCATTACACACAGGCACCCAACTATATGCTGCCTGCTGGCACTCACATTTCAGCTATTTTTGTAACTGCCAAAGAAAGCAGTGTCTATACTAATCATGCAATGTGTGTAGCTGGTGTTCCTATCAGGTATCTAAATTTCCTATTGGTTGCCTTTAAATTTCATTTTGTCTAAATGTTTCCCAAAGCTATCCAATATATATGATCCATCTTACCTAGTTTTAGACTTTTAAAAAGTTTCAGAAAAGTTTCTGAAACTGGAGTTTCTATGTGTCCATTGGTAAACCATGTGCCTGAGCAGCCTTTATCATTTGTAAAGATCTAGTTAATGAAGTCAATGGAAACTAGACAAATATTCTCTCATGCTGCTGTGGATGCCTTCACTTGGGCAGCTGAATTTGGTCTAGAACATCATGCCTCTGTTGATTATATCTTCATTGACCATAATGAGAGCTTAGACAGATTTTATGCTTTTGGACATTCTGAATTTTGTCTGGCATGTTAATTTATGTTGACATATAAATGTCTTGAATCAAATCCTGTCCCACCAACCTAGTTTTGTTTGTTATATCTTGTCCTTCTCTAGTCTGGATAGGAAGATAGCATTCTCTCTTCTAATTGCTGAGAATCTAAACTATTTATCTGAAGATGTACAGTAAATTCTTAGATAATTAAAATTAGATGCAATGACTTCCACTCTGGTTCAAAAGCACATTACTCTCCATTATTTACAGTTTTTTTTTTATTATTATTATCAACTTAGCTGGCCATAATTTTTGTATTTATATACATACATACATACATACATGTGTTCATTTGATATTCTTTATTTCCAATATGTTTCTTGGTTTTTTTTCAGACAATTCTAGCTTCTAATAAAAAAATTCTAATTGTAGGCAGACCGGTAGGTTACATAGACTTGGAAGACTTCCTAATGCAAAGAGACTCATCCTCATCAAAAAGGTTTTTTATACTCTTGAAAAGCATAGTTTGCCCTAGAGGATTTTATTAGGGAATCTGCAAATCATTACAGCTCAAATCCATAGCTGTTTTTCCATCTTGTATGATATCCTGATCCTAGAAGCTGTGGACTTCTTAGGACGGGGGAAATTTATACTTGAAAATGTCCCTCATAGAAATCCTGTATTACATGGAAAAAAAATGTAGTAATTATGACGATTTTTGTTTGTTCTGGTTTTGTTTTCAAGGCTGATGAAAAAGGATATTAAGTTTGACGCTTTTTACTAAATCCCTTTGCTTAATAGGCTACTCAGTGGACAATCTTATTTTTTAGAGCACCTGCTATATAGCAGGCTATAGATAGAAATGTAGAAATAAAGCCAAATATAAAACAGTCATAGAAGATGAACAATAGTCCTTAAACAGGCACTTCTAAAATGTGAGAGTTTGCATCTTTAAACTCAGTCTGAAATTTAGTTTGACTGCTGTTCTTACAAAAGTAAGCAATGTCATCTTAGTTTCTGCTTCAGATTTGTCTAGGACTCCAAGGTGACATATTTCATTTTAATTAGCTATTCTATATTTGCTTTTCTTACTTAAAGAAACATCAGTCCTCTACAAAGCAAGACAACCTCTTCAGGTTACCCTGAGGTCAGCATCATAAATAAAACAAGGGAAGAGCCACGACCTACATAGAGAGCAGGCTTGCTGCTGACAGCACTGCAAGCAAAACTGAATACTGCAAAACTGAATCATGTTACTCCAGAGACGAGGATCCAGGGATGAGCTGGGCCTTCCTCCCACACAGGCTAAAGAGGAAGAGTGACACATAGCTGGGGGAGGAATAAGGCTGAGAGAAGAAGGAAGGTCCTGGAGAAGCTTAGCTCTTTCTCTTGGAGGGCAAATCGAGACAGTTACAGACGGAATATTTCAGTGGGATGCCACAAATTCTACCCCCTGCTTTGAACAGCAGCAGTTAACCTCATCCTAGTCACACTGCAGCCCTATCTTTTTTGGTGTACCCCATAACCTGCTGATCCAGGTGACAACTCCATCTGTGTCTGGAGCTGGCTCTGTCACCATCTTCATAGTGAACAGCTATCACGAGGACTATCCATCTCATCTGTCACAAACAAAGTGCTATCTTTTTTAAACCTTTTTTATTCAATATCACATTGATTTGTAAGAATGAAAAGTTAAAGTAAAATATTTCCTGACGTGATAATTATTTTATTTTGCTGAGAGGTTCTAGTTAGGAAGAAACAAGTATTTTTGTTTTTCCATGGCTGTAGTTTTCTAAGTGGCCTTTAACTGGAATTGAAACCCAAAGTAAAAAATAAATTTGCTGTTCTTTGAAATAATTTCTAGAATAAAAAAAAAAAATGAAGAAAGCTATTAAGTGTTTTCCAGAAATTAAATATTCAGAAATACAGAATAAAGATTAGTCTTTTTAAATTATCCAGTCTATAGCGAGCAACCCCTTAAATAACATTGAATAGTGAAGAAGAAAAAAAAGATTATGCCACGGATCTAAAGAATATAATACACTTCCAGAACCAGAAACCAAATGGAGATTGAGAAACAATAGGCATAATTTGAACAGGAAAGGTTCATGCTTTTAAGGTCAAATCCAAAATGAAAACGTTTTGCCCCGGAGAAATATCAAATAGTTGAGCGTGTTGTCTAAAGAGGTTTTAGGAACAGTACTTTTGAAATTGGGATGAAACTTGGAACAATCTGGTCTGACCTCATAGTTGACATGGTTCAATGTATCCAAATCTCAAAAACCACAGAATTGGAAGAGGAGGTTGAAACTCTTTGCTTATTTTCCTTGGTAGTTTTCAATGTTTCTGCTCAAAGGACCTGAGAAAAGATAAAATGCAGCCCAGATTTTCCAAATATAAATAAGGATAGAATCCATCAGTTTTTATGTGTTCTAGAGATGGAGTAGTTTCCTGGAGCTCCAGTAAATTCACTGCGTTAACTAAATGTATAGAAACCACCTCCATTTTGTTAAAATCCCTGTGCTATAAAAGAAGAGATTGGGGAAATATCAGGGAAAAGTACCCTGTGTACTTGCTTCATATTTATACTCAGCATGTGTATGCCTCAGAACTTTTGGAATCAGGATAGACCTTTAGTCTGAATCAGGCCATTCAAATAATCCTGTTCTAAATAATGAGTGGTGATCCCGAAGGAAACACAGCAACACACAGGCTGAAAGACACACAGGTAGAAAAGGTACCATGGTTCAACATTAATTCTCTTTCAGCTTGTTTACTTTCATTATGAATATACTATGTACAGAATCCAGATCAGGGTATTCAACATTCCCAGCTTGATTACTTGAAATCCCAAACTGAATACATACTTTCCCAAATTCTAATATATTAGGATGTAATTAAGTGTAATAAATTAAAACTGAGCAAACCCTATGGTGTGTAAGAGTATCACAGATAAACTTCAATTGCAAAAAAATGGCTCTGAGATATAATTAAAAGGCAACCCTCTAAAACAAAGGATGTATTAAACATTTGTTCTTTTGGTTTTAGCTTGACAGCTGCTACTAAGAAAAAACCAAAAACCTCCAGCCAAAGAGAAAAGGTTGTTACATCCTCTAGCACTAATACTCTAAGTATAAGCTGTGAAGTGTTCAGATACCATTGAATTATTGAGATTGTGATGGTTCACAAATTGGTCATTATGACAGCAGAATAAGGGAAAAGAGATTTTCAGCACAGAATGCACAAAAAGGAAAGAGAACTGCAGAATAAATTTAAAATTAATGAGACAAGTTTTCCAAAGCTGACAGGGCAGACTGTTGAAGATAGGTTTATATTAGATATGTCAACTACTAAGCATCTGTGAAGATGCTATAGGGAATAAACAAAGCTTTCTTTTTAAGAGATACTGCTTTTAATTCTTTCTAATGTGCATTGATTTTCTTAAAAATTTTGATTCAAAAAAATCATTATTTTATTTGTGGTATATTTTGTGTATTACTTGGGAGCAATGCTACTGAGGCTCATGGGCCTATTTTAAGGTATCAGCAGACAGCTGGTTTTCAGTTCTGCAGTGCAGAAATCCAGAAAGCAATGGACTCAGTAATAGTTTCTCACTAATCAGGAACAATTTAAAAAAAACCTATCAGCAAGATATGCAAAATTCAGCTGTTCAAGGGAAGGGAATTTTTATTTGGTGGGCACTTCTTTTTTTTTTTTACCTTATTTTGTTGTGTTGGTTTGATTTGTGTGTTTGTTTTGATCTGTTGTTTAACTTTTTTCAAATATACTTCTCAAGTATATATGAAGTAAGAACAGTAGAGATTTGTTTATGGGTTGATGTATATCCCTTTTGTCTCATTACACTTCACCATGGAGACATGTAGACTCTTCAGGCTGGAAATTTAGATCAGATTTTTGCTCTGATCCTCATATCCCAAACAGAGACTGTACATAGTTTTCTATTAAGGTGTCTTAACCAAATGCCTATAATTTTCAGTAACTTTAACCATCTGTTGAATATGTTGAATGTACTTCTTTTAGAGGTGTATAAATTAAGTTTCATTAAATTCTGCTAGTTGCCTAAAACCTTGGATTATTAGATATTTTTCTTTTAGGAACTGACTCCTTTCCTGGATGGAAAAGATACTCTGGACTGAAATGGAATACTGAAGAGGAACAAATCATCTAACTATGCCACACACCTGAATAACCTGCAAATAATACTAGAAATAGATATGGTCCTGGATATCACATCTTGTGCTTGTCTTCAAGAAAGACTTTAAGGCCTGTTTGAGTTCTGTGGACTTGCAGCTCATTTCTGTAGTGGTTTAATATTATGGAATAGGATTAAGAATAAGATCTTCCTTAAATGCAACTGACTGTGTGTGTTAGTCTCAGTTAACTTTTCCTGTCTTAAAATTGCATGCCTAGACTAAGGTTGTTACCTGTGTTTCATAGATATCTATGAACTCATGGATCTCTGAGCATGTCTAGTGAAAGGTCTAGTGAAAGGTGTCCCTGTCCACAGCAGGGAAGTTGGAACTTGATGATCTTTTGTCGCTGTTCAGGGTTTTGGGGTCCTTTTAGGATCCCAAGACTGTCTCAGCAGTCCCCAGTGATGGAGCTCGTTCTTGAGCCTTGCCCAGAGAGAATTGTGGCTCACAACGAGCCCTCAGACCAGCAGGGTATAGAGACCAGTATATGTAAAAAGGCACAAATCCACAGTTTATTCTTTGACGGCATCCAATCTAGCATATACAACGGTTATTGTTTCACAGGGGTTTTTATATCTTTTGAGGGTTTTACAATTTGAACCAATTACCAAGGGAATTCTACATTCTAACCAATCCCCAGGGGCTTTTACATTCACAGCTAGCCTATGGATACTAAAAGAAACTGAACCACTAATATTAAAGATAGATAAGAGGGTGTGCTAAGGGGGGGGAAGCTAGATTCCTTTTTGTATTCATCATTTAACAAGCCATTTCTTATATTTAAGCTATGTTTTTCCAAGGGGCCTTCTCTGGGGATGCAGAGGGACTTTCTGCTCCCTCCACAATCTTTCAGGTCCCTTCCAACCCAGGCCATTCTCTAATTCTGTGACCTATTGTCTATGAAAGGATGAGGGGAATTTCAAAGCATGAACCAGGGTTCTTCAAGAGAGGTAGGATGAATTGTTATGTACAAGTTCCATCTTCCAAAGCACCCTGATGAAATGTTTCTCCTGCTGCTCAGAGAGAGGACTTGCTCCCCTGCTGCACCGTGGGTTCCCTTCTACAGGATACAGTTCTCCATGGACTTCCTCAGTGTCAGTCCCATCCCATGGGCAACAGCCCTCACCAAGTGGCTGCAGCACGGGTCACTCTTCCACAGGGTGGAGTCCTTCAAGGACACGTTGCTCCAGCATGGGAGCAGGGCCCCTCTCTCCTCAGCTCTTCCACAAGGTACCATCCTCCTCTCAGGCATTCATCCAGCTGCTGCAGCCTGGGTCTCCCCCATAGGCAGGTGGATCTCTGCATCCCCTGTGGACCCCCTTGGGCTGCAGGGGGACAGTTCCTTCGCCATGGTCATCACCACAGGTGGCAGGGGAATCTCTCCTTCGGCACCCAGACCACCTCCTGTCCCTCCATCTCCACTGACCTTGGTGTCTGCAGAGCTGTTCCTCTCACATGTTCTTACCCCACTCTTCTCTCACTGCAATTACAGCAGTGCAATAACTGTTTTTTCTTCTTCTTCTTCAGTATGTTATCACAGAGACACAATTACCACAATTTCTAACTTGTCCCGCCTTGGCCAGGGGCATGTCTGTCTTTGGAGCTGGCTAGCATTGGCTTTCCCAGACATGGAGGAACTTTCTGGCAGCTCCTCACAGAAACCACCCTTGCAGCCCTCCCACTGCTAAAGCCAGGCCAAGCAAACCCAATAAAATGTATAGTGCCAACCTTGGGGAGGCTTGGGGTGCATGATGGTCTTTTTGGACATCTATTGACAATTATTCATATCTTTCTCAACAAAGGGAGTGAACAACTAAGAATCTCTTCTGCAGCTCTCACAGAGGATGATTCACAGTATGCAGAGATGATTCACTTGAGCTGAAGACCTACACAGTACCAAGTAAGAGTTGCAAAAACAGGCTTGAAAAAGTTCATTGTGCTCAGAACTGTGCACAGTTCATCTGTGCAGCAGAAAAATGAATAGTGAGTCTTCTGTCTGCAGCTCTTGGGACACTTGTATTTCTGTGCCACAAATACCTTCATTAAAGATTAATCATATCTTGTAGCAAAACTGCAGGTCTCTGGCTCTTATCACAGGAGAATTTCCCTGTGGCATTAAAGGAAATTGTGCTGTAAATGTATGCAAAATTTCTAGGAGATGTTTTTCAAGTATTTTCAGTTATTTTACATCTTGATATTTTCAGCTTAAAGCTGCTTTGTATGTTTTATGTACAAAATTTCTTATGCCTTTTAATATCTGGAAACAATAAAGTAATTTAGTATAAAGCAGCTTAGTAAGAAGGAGAGTCTATACACACTGCAAATGATTTAACTCCACTTATACTCTTTTATTAACAACAATTACTTATATCCTCTCTGAACCTACTGAGGTCAGAGGGATGAATGTTGTTGCCTCTGGTGGACTGTGACTAAACAAATACAGTATAATGCAGAAGAAGATACTGCTAAACATACCCAAATCTTTTGAATCATGTAAAAAGATTTCTCAGTAAAGAATTTCACAGAATGCAGTCTCTGAATGAATCACTCACACCTCCAAAATGTGAAGATGCTTTATTTGGATATTGCCCATGTTTGTAGCTTCCCATCTCCTTTAATCCAGTTTGCTAGTATCGATTCTGCAGGTGTGCAGCTGCTCTAATTGTCCCAGTACTGCTCACGTTACTGCAGGAAATCCAGTGGTGACTGTGAGTGCTGAGAAAGAGATTACTGAACAGTTTTGGAGGGTACATTTCTAAGTCAGACCAATTTATGTACCAACTTAATCTTACCACTCAGGATTGTGTAGTCAGCTCTAGAAGATTATTTCAGCATGCACAAGATCTACAGGAAAGGGGAGGGTCTCCTGAAGAGCAGATATCTATATCTCTGGAAGTTGCCTGCCTTTTCCCATTGAATGAGAATGGTCAGTGGCAACCATTGATATTGGGGGTCAAGTAATACCTCGAAATGAAGATTATGAGTTGTTCCAAGATCTGAGACTTAATCTGATAACTACTTTAATCTTGTTATTTCTGTATTTCAGATGTCAGTAGTATTACTACCAAATGATTAAAAATACAGCCCAAGAACCTCTGTGGTTAAGTGCCCTGCTGCAAAAACCAACACATACTGCAAGGATGGAGCAGGCAACTCACCACTAAGAACTTGTATTGCAGTAAACTCCAAGCTGTCTTGATATACACGGGGTTAAATTAGACACACAGAGGTATCATTTTCACTATATAATATTTTTCAAGATTACTACTATATGAGTAATGTTTACAGCAAGGCATTATCCTATTTGAACCTTCACTAATTAACAACTTGAGAGTCATTAAATATTTTAATGAGACATAACTGTTATCTGCAGAATGGACACAGATGGCAAGGCTGTGAGAAGAAGAGGTGTGGAAGTAGTAGTATTGTGTAGCCATGGAAACAATACCTCTCTTTCCTCCTCCCTTCTCCCCTTTAGGTTCAGTAATGCTGCACATCATTAGGGTGTCTGCCTCTCTTGACAACGGCAACTTTGCAGTGTCAGTCCGTAAATCTCTGTATCCATTCATGCTGTCAGCACTAAGTGATAGAGAGCCTGGGGAAGATGAGAGATGCATACCAAACAGGCTTTGTCTCTGTGACAGTCTAGTCACGTATTCTTATGCAACTGTCAATTTTGAGGCCCAATTCAATAAGAAAGAACAAAATGGAACAGGCCTGGCTAGACAGTGTTCTGTTAGTGTAATTTCTAAAGTTCATTTCAGTGCTCAAGTAAGTAAAAATGCTGAAAAATGAGACTTGACTGTGCGGGTCCACAGGACAAATGGAATAAAGGTGTGGCTGAGGTCTGGTTAGAAAGAGTTTGTTAATCCACTGCAGTCAGACCTCAGGGTTGGTGTTTAGTTGTGCTAAACTGGATGGTGATATGCTTTTGAACTGGTAGAAAAAAAAGTAAAACCCTTGAATGTCAGTTATCCTCACAAAGAGCTGTTCCCATGTGTACCAAGAGCACTTATTTATGCCTAGCAAAAAGCCTTATAATTATAAGAAGCTGTAGCAGAAAAAAAAAAAAAAAAAAAAAAAAAAAAAAAAAAGTAAAAATAGAATATTCAGTCTAAATGCACTGAAAAAAAATTCAACATGAGCCCTACCCTCACCCTTTTCCTCTCATTTTTAGCAGTAATTAAAACCAATTTCAAATGCCGTATTTAACTCATTTGAGGTTAGAGGTTTCAGGAGGAGATGGAATGACATGAATTTATGGATCTGCCAAGTAGAAGGAATAAATCCCATAATTTTAATGCAGATTTGAGTTTCTTAAACCTTTTAGCCCCACAGAAGTGTGAGGCAGAAATGATGACATCATAAGAGGCAAGCACCGGAGTAATTACCAACTATTCTAATACAAGAAAGGGAATGAAAACAACTTGGGATTTAATTTGCACAGGCAAATGCAGAAATACATCCCCTGCATGGATTTAATGCACTACCTACAATATGCATTGGGGAAATGTGATTTCTGCAGACCTTGTTTCTACACCTTTCCCTTTGCACAGGAAAGAGTGCTGTTGGGAATGGAGGTGCTCCTGTAGGGAGTGTTCCTGAGAGCCAGGAGGATGCTGGTGAGACAATGTCTGAGTCACTGTCTGCTTCCTGATCGACTTCTGGGTCAGCACAAAGCCACACAACCTAACAACCCCAAAAGCACTGATCTATCCCAAACCATAAAACTAAATAAGGCACAGGACACTTTTCACAGATCAGACTACTCTGCTTTTCTGACCCAATGAGTCACAGGTCAATGTCTTATCTACACTGGCTGGACCCAATCACCTTGGAGGTGTTTTCCAACCTTAACAATTCTATGGCTCTGTGATCCTCTCCTGGCCAGGGGCCAATGAAAATGGAACACACTGTGTATCTTCAGCCATGATCCAGGAGCAGATCCCACCAGACAATGACAGAAAGCAGCTCCACAGGTAGGGAGTGCAGGCTGGTGCTGGAAATGACATGTGTGCTCATGATATGATCATGGTATGATCATTGATCACTGATCATGGTATGATCAGTGAGGTGTGCCTCAGCTGTCCCTGCTGATGCTCCCTGAGAAAACTGGATTACAAAACAGGAGAGCAACCCACATGGAGCTGCACTTTGGGATATTCGCTCGAAAAGAATATATAACATGCAGCTCACAAAGGAGTCTCCCCATCTAGTCTTGATTGTTGAGCACAGAGATTGGGTCAGAAAATGTGAACCACCAGACAAATTGTGAGGATATCCTCCATACAAAAGGACTTTTTTGTTCTCCTGGACTTAAAAAAACCCCAGCCTACAGCTTAACACATTTTTCTTAGTATATTTACACCTTAATATATTAAAACAGAAGACAAAAAACATGCAGAATTTAGAAACTGTTGGCTGTCACACGCTTAGTTTACAAGAGCACACAGGCTTCCAGCTTATTTTAATTCTTCAAATACTCTGATTGGTTGTCTTTGGGCATCACATTTATCCCTGCTGTGCTTGTGCCAATTGCAATGGACTTTTTTATATTTAGAATACCCTATGTTCACACCTGTTTTTAATTCAAGATATGCTGCACTTAGCTATCGAAACATAATTTAACTAGTAAATGGTTTTGACCATTGGAATTCAAAATCTAGGTACTACACTTTGATTTTCTCAATTGTAACTCCTCTTTTATATGTCAGAGTTTGGGAGCTCTCTCCTGTCTGACTATTTTCATGTCTGGTCAAACTTTGAGAACTGACAAACAGTAGGGCATATGAATGGCTGGCCAAGCTGCAATTTAGAAGAATCAGATTAGAATCCAGAGCTTTCTGTTTTAATAAAAAAAATCTGAAATATTGAGACTTTTGCAAAACCTAAATGCTGTCTAGGTGAAAATGAAACCCCTTGTTATCTAAGTAACAAGATACTGTTTTCATTCTAGTTTTTCAGTTTAAATATTATGTGTTGGGGTTGTTTGTCTGGTGTTTTTGGTTGATTGGTTGGTTGGTTGGTTGGTGTGTTGGTTGGTTGGTTTGGGCTTTTATATGTTGGTTTGGGGCTTTTTTGCTTTTTTTTTGTTTCCTGAGAGAAGAGGCTGACCTCACCTGGTTGAAACCTCCTTTCAGGTAGTTGTAGAGAGCAATCAGGGTACCCCTGAGCCTCATTTTCTCCAAACTAAACAACCCCAACCTCAACTCCCTCAACTACTCTTCATATGACTTACTCTCCACATCCTTCTCCAGGTTAGCTTTGGACCACAAAAAACCCAACCCAACCAACCCTAAAGAATTAATTTGCAAATGAGTATTTTTGATTGTAAATGCTTCCAGTGAAGGTTCAGAAATTTTTCCCATAAAAAAATTAAAGTTGTAATCTGAACACGATGACAAGGCAGTCACCATACCAGGAAGGAAGGACAGCCTTGTTATCAATGCATTGGACCTTAGAGAAATGGGTTCAACTCTTGCATATCTTGGTGTCTTTCTTCTTAATTTGTTTATATTAAGGAAGATTACACAGACTGAGATTATGCAGGTAACAAGGCAAAATCTACTGGGGAGCCAGGCATGGATGAGGTGAGTAATTTGTTTTCCATGTGCATGATGATAATGATGGATTTGAATTTCACAGTGACTTGGTTTACAGGTAACAAAAGTAGGGACAATAACAGAACGCAGGAACAAGACAAGCTCATGGAAAACTGTGGATTTGTCAGGAATATACTGAATATATTCTGCCAGAAATGACCTAGATATACTTGATCCTACTCTAAAAGAAAGAATGGCTTAGACGATATTTTGAGTGTCCCAGAATCACCTCTGGCTATGCCTACAGGAGGAATTGCTTTGGTACAGTAGCAGAAGATCAGAAGAGGGATGCAACAGGAGACACCTACAGTAAATATAGCATGCAGGATTCAATTCAGGATTAATTTAATCAGAACCAAACATACTCACAAGCATGTGGATGAGAACTGACTTAACATACCAACCACTAGTTCAAATCCTTTTATTTCTCTGGAATTTAGACCTTATTTGATGTGTAACTGAAGTAAAGTCTGTGGTATAGTAGCCTTCAAAACCAACCTAGTCTGAACATATCAAAACTGCTATGTTAACTAAATTAATATGAAATAAAGGTTTGGCTTCCTGACCTTGCTATTACTCCAATCCAAATGCTAATGTGCTTGCAGCCTGTTATCTGGAAGGAGATTGTCTGGACTGTACATTAGCCAGGAGTTGCCTTCACTCAATACCCTGGATAAGGCACAGTGTCAGAGAGGGAGTTGTACTGCATACACTGCTCACATCATGGCTGGCTGTGCACAGTGATGATTAAAACTCTTCAACAAAACCTCTTTGTATTTTTTTTCAAGGTTGAATATGCTAAAAAATGCTTATAGCACAATATGCATATGAATTAACTACATTTTTGCTTTTGAGGTTTTATTTATGAGAGCTAGTTACAACTGCTGTCTCTTCACTCTGTATTCAATATTGAGAATATAAACTCTTCAGATTTTATTTTTCTTTTTATACAAGCATAGGATAGTCATAGAATCATAGAATTGTTAAGGCTGGAAAAAAGCCACCAAGATCATCAAGTCTAATCTTTGAACAAATACCACCATGCCCACTAAATTGTATTGTGTAATGACCCATCTACTTATTTTTTGAACATTTCCAGGAATGGCTACTCCACTACTTTTCTGGGTAGCCTGTTCCAATGCTTAATCCTTCTCTCAGTGAAGAAATTTTTCTTTACATCCAACATAAACTTCTCCTGGTCCAGCTTGTGGTCATTTCCTCTCATCCTGTCGCCTGTTACTTGGGAGAAAGGACTGGCCCTCACCTGGTCATGACCTCCTTTCAGGCAGCTGTAGAGAGTGACAAGGTCCCTGCTGAGCCTCCTTCACTTCAGGCCAAACACCCCCAGCTCCCTCATCAGACTGGCACCCCAGACCCTTCTCCAGCTCCATTGTCTTCTCTGGACACACTCCAGCCCCTCAATGGCCTTCCTGGTGTGAGGGGCCCAGAACTGGACACAGCATGTGAGGTGCAGCCTCCATATTCCCCATGGAGAACTTGACTGGTATTTTTGGGTGCTCATATGCATGTGACAGACAATAACACATGATCACTTTACATGCATCTTACCTAACTCCCACCCTACAAAACACAGCCATCTATAATTAAATTAGTCTCATGGATAATCTTTCTAATCACTTGAAACCAATACCTCAAGGGCATAGGATCATAGAGTCATTTAGTTTGGAAAAGACCTTTAACATCATCAAGTTCAACCATTAACCTAGAACTGCATGATTCTTTATCATGTTCACTCTATTGTGTTGAATGTCAAAAATATCCTTCCTTATGGTGGTGGCTGCTCAATATATTTTCGTCTATACTTTTTATTGAAATTTATTGTTATGTGAATCTCAATATTAGACCTGTAAGGTTTTAGCATCCAAATACTGTTAAGTGTATATAGTTCATTATTGGCTTCTGGCTGACAAGAAGGATATCCTGAATGCTGGCCAGAGCCTAAAGCACTGTGATATTAAACTTACTAAAGAACAAGTGCCAGAAGAGGCAGGTGTGTTAGGTCCCAAGCTTAAGATGAGACATCACTGACTTCCCAGTTACCTCTGAATTCTTGGGAACAATGTGTTCAAATCTGCCCCAGTTGTCAGGTCATTCAGGTTTTCTGCTCAGTGCTCAAATCCGTAAATTTTTAGCAAAGAATATTTCCTCCCTGAGTAACCTGAAGAGCATGATTAGAGACAGTTTGGGCTGAGTTGAGATTTGAGGAGAAGGAAAAGGTAAAGCATTCTATGAGCCGAGTTACTGTAGCCAGTAAATGCCATTGGCAGGACATCTGGCCAAATCTTCCAGAGATGTGATGGGACCAGTGCAGTGAAAGGAGCATCAGGCAACCTCGATGTGTAGAAAACTTTCAGGTGCTATCATTTTCTCTTTTAAACATTAGTAATGTAGATTTTCTCTGAGATGCAGCTCAATCCCTATCATCCCTGTCGGTCAATTACTCTTAATTTGATGTCAGACATGTTCAGATGAGAAATGAAATCAAATCTTTCAGGAGAGCTAAGAAACATTACTAGTTTATTCCAAGTAGATAAAGAAATAGCATTATTATAGAGGAAAAAAAGAGACAAAGAACCATTTTGATATTGGAAGATGAAGCCCAGGAATATACCCATAAAACCATTGTAAACAGCCCTTAACACGGTGTCACAGACACTAACAGCTAACACAGTTTAATTCCCATAGACTCTGCAGCAAACCTTGGTGGGAATCAAAATCTTGGGTAGGCTACAACAAATGGAGTCTTGAACACATCATCCTCCAATGGCAACTCCAAGGACTTCTTGTGTTTCCTTAAAATTAAAAGCACCCTATTACTTATGTCTAATATTGTTTATGTGTACATTGCTAATCATTTGTCAAATTGCAAGTTTTTCTGTGTTTTTATGTAGGGGTTGTTATCTGTGAAAACATGCCATCAATTCAATAAAAATAATAATGAAAAACCTAGGCTAGGAATTTTTTACCTGTATCTTCAGTATTCTAAATAAAATGTTTAATAATGTCACATTCTATATTAACATGATGTAAACAGCAGATTTGTGATACAAAAAATGGGGTAAAACCTTTTGGTTCTATATCAAAATAAAATTTCAAGAAACTACTTGAAATGAAATAACATGTTTTAATACAAATAAACTTTCCTGGAATATAATGTTTCACTAAGAAGTTCTTGTGTTTCTGTTTTTCTTCATTATCCAAAAGAAACAACTATTTCAGATCTGAGAATATCCCTGGGGATATGCTATACATTTGGAGAATTCTAATTCAGTGTTAGCTTTTGCAGATCAGAGATAACTTATGGTTTCTGCATATAATAATAATAAATATTAAGTTACAGGGACAAATATTATTTTGAAAGTTTAAATTCTCCCATATTTTATATTTCATACTAGAAGTGCCCGTAAAATTTTTCCTAAAATTTTCCTAGATTTGGAACTGGAAAGTAAGGTCACAAATGTATAGTAAATCCATCTAGAAATTTTCTTTGCATAGGAAAGCCATTTTGTACATAGTTTTGATATATTTAAATGCCCAGAATAAAACAACACAGGGGTAAGAATCACCACACAGAAGAAGCAGAAATGGTTTTGCAGAATCATGCTAGTTCTTTGAGACTTAACCAATGACAGAACTCTGTCCCATCTCTGTTTTGTCACTTTAAACTCTCACTTTTCTATATACTAATATTTTGAGAGAAGTGAGATGGGAAAATATGATAGATTCTGAGGAGTAAATAAGATTTGTTCTGAGCTGTACCTGCCAAACCACAGATTACAGCAGGATACGAAGTTCTTACAGTACGTGATGCTTGATCATTCCACTGATTCTTGTTTCTGCACAATCCATGAACCCATCACCTGGACCACACTGTATGTTTATCCTTTGTTATCTAACTCCAGAACTTTTTCACAGTACTAGGAAAAAAATTTCTAACTACAAAACAGTTCATGCCAATATGTATCTGGTGGGGACCTTCTGAGGGAATGAGAAACTTGGAAAAACAGATTTTTTTTAGGGTGATATAGTGATAACAACATGAAATTAAAAGCTGTAAGGAAAAAAATGGCTGAAAAGGTTCTGGCTGCTGGAGACTGCCTTCCAGTGCAGATGGAAACAATACCTCAGAAGAGTTCCAGTTAGTGGTAACCAGGAATGGAGGAATGGGGTGGGAGAGGGAGGTACTGGGAGGGAGGGAGGAAGGAAGGAAGGAAGGAAGGAAGGAAGGAAGGAAGTTAGTTTCAGAGAAAATTCTATACTGCATTTGTAGACTTATGATAATGCAAACAAGGGATATCAGCTAATTGTGAGATCAGCATCAGCATACAATTATCCTCTTGTAAGAGAGCTGGAAAGGACACACTTCAGAGCTGGCATCAATTTGCAGAGGTCATGGGACACCACTCAGCCAGCCTGCTCCAAGCTCTCCAGCTTTGCCACCTGTCTCACTTCTCAGGATGTTTCTGTCTGCAAACAGGAGAGAACCTGCTGTTGCTAACAGAGCCTTGTAGTTACACTGGATTTATACAATAACCAACGGTGGACACCAGATTTCCAGCTCTCAACGAAAATGTAGCCTGAGGTATCATTATCATTTCAAGGTTCTCTGTTCTAGGGCTGAGAGGTACACGAACATTTCACTTATCAATACAAATTAATCGGATTAGATGGGTGAGTCAAGCAAAAATGTCATAAATCTGTATGCTGCTAAATGACATTGTAATTCATCAAATCAAGGGCGAATGGAAAATAACTAGCCTTTGAGCTACAGCTTACTGTATCCCTGCCAAAGGTGAGACTGTCTCCCAAGGCTTCTGAGAGCTTAAACATACAGATTTGTATTTAAGTCAGCACCTTCTCTGATACTATTGATTAGTGGGCTGTACAAACTGTGGTTATCCTCTCATCCAAACAAAACATAAAGCATTTAAAAATCAATGCAGAATGCACACTGTTGCTTTCCTGAATGCTGCTTGATTTCTCCTCCTTCTGACAACAAAGGATTTGAGTGAACACCAGCACAGGGCTGATACACAACCAGCCTAGGGCGTCTCTCAAGTGTGTGCTGCTCAGTGCTGTACTGCAGACAGCCAGGAACAAGGAGCAGAGCTCTTTGTGCAGCATCGTGTCTGAAACTAAATTTCTCTCCAGCAGGGCTCCTGACATGCCCACAAGAGGTTGTGTAACCATCTGTCAGCTGAGGGGCTGATACTCAAGCAAAGGGTCAGGAAACAAGTGAGGTTAGTGAGTGGGAAGCTACTGGCCTGCTCATATTTCAATAAAATGAGGATGACTAATTAATAATTATCATGGGGCAGAAGTGGTTATGGCGTAGAAGAAAGTTGTGGTTTTCCAAAGGCAGACCTACTCTTCCTCAATCTATGAGAATCCTGCAATGGGTTTTAAGACCTTGGGATCTTTGATCTCAAGCTGATGCAGGATGCAGCCCCGCACTCACTGGTTACTCTTAGCTGTAATGCTCAGGATTTTAGTTTTTCACAAGCAGCAAGTACATAAATGAACAGGCCCAAGATTTCTGGAAGAGTTAAAAATATTGTCCTTCACAGAAATCCAAGTGCAGGATGTATTAAGTGGAGGATAACAGATTTCTGTTGTGTTGACGTAACTCCAGAGGGATTAAACTGAATTCAATAGAGCCACAAAAAATTTATGCTGTAGACAATAAGAGAAAAATTGTGTACTAGTAGCTACAGTAGTAGAAAAGATGACTTTATTTGTCTCCAGTTTGAATTCAAGTAATTTTTAGTATTTGTTGGCTAGTTTTTCAATGTCCGTGTGGAATAACAAAAAATAGTGCTTGTGAAACCAGAGCTTCTGGCAAACAATGCATAATCTTGTAAAAGAGGGTGAAAAATAACACTGAGAATGCTACACTCCCAATGGTGTATTGGTTCAATATAACCAGTGGAAGACTGATCAGAAAGTGTTTTTGGCAAGGTGGATGATCAGTCAAAGTCACTGCATCGCTATACTGAAAGAGATTCCATTCTTTTTTCTTTTTCTAACATTTGGAAATAATTGAGAAAAAAAGAAATTATAAATTGAAAAGAGTATCAAGAGTTTTTTAAATTAATCACAATTAGGAACAAATATGAGCATCCTGGTTTTCTGAATCATCTTTTATATGTTACAAGCCACAAAACAAAAGGTATTTCAGCCCAGAGGGAAAGTCCTTGAGCTAGCCAATATAAGCTACAGTTCCTTGATTCATCTTGATTTTCTATTATTTTTCTTTCATTTTTGTTACTTCTAATTCAGATATCATACTTGTTTGCCTAATTTTGCCTGACGGAAAAACAATTAAATATCCTGTTTGCTTCAGGCTGATGCTCTGTTCACCTTCTGCTGAAATATTGTCCAATGATTTCATAAGGAACTCATCCAATCCAGAGATGCTGTTATCATCCTCCCCATCCCTGCTGTGTGTGTTATGCTGGCTCCTGAAAAGTGTTGTATCCACTGGGTTCTTGCTGCTTTTTCCCAATGTCAAGAATCAAACTGAGTTGTGATATTTGTTGTTTTCAAACTGACAGGGAGTCTATTTATTTTTCAACCTAAAAATCTTAACTGTAAATCTACAGATATTTCATAACATCCATAATGTCAGACAGTCACTTTTTCCTTTTGAGCATCACTTGCTAATTTTTCTGGTAAAGAAGTTGTAAGTTTGCTGTTGTGGCTGTTGAGTTTTTTATTTGTTTTTCAGTTTTATATTCTGTGTCTTTAACTGTTCTTAAGTTCTTTTTGCAGATCTTGGTTACATTTCTATCAAGAGGTCTGGGCTCACACAAGACTGGAGAATTCTAGTTAAAAGAAAAAACCATTATCAGCCTAAATGAGCCGTTCTTATCATTATTTCTTTGTTGCACGCTCTTTCCTCTAGTGATTGTTATTTTGAGGTAAATCCCTTTTTCCTCTCCGGTCCTCCGGCTAGCTCTGGACTAGAGAGGGGTGGGAAATCCGCATAGACAAAGGCAAAAAGCCAAAGAAGGCTCTTTTGTCCCGCGGGAAGGTGATGCACAATTCATTCTGTCCGCACAGTGAAAGGGAAGATGGCGGCACTTTTATACCCAGGGAAAGGGGCGGGGACAAACAGACCCGCGGCCAATGGGACACCGCCTAGGGGGCGGGGCTAAGGGGGGCTGAACCAACTGCACAGCCCTGGGGAGATACAGGACAAACCATTTTCTCAGCGCAATATATAAACACAGCAGTGCAATGTAAAACCATGGACAGTGCAACTGACGAAACAATGCAATACAACATTATTTCACCAGTTTTTCAAGACTCAGTTACTTGCTACGTTGCTAACAATCATAAAAATCAATGACTCAGTAAATCCTATACCATTTCAATACAAGGCCTTTTGTGGTCTTTTCTATCTTTTTAATCTTTAGAGGAACAACAAAAAAAAAAACTCTTTTTCTCACAACTGTCATATTCATTTGTAGACAACCAGTGTTCAAATATCTTGAGTTAACAAAAATAAATGGAAAGCAACTGAATACTTAAGGAAGACTTTTTTTTTATTATTTAGAGTTATGGTATGAAGTGCAAATTCGACTGCTTCTTCACATTTTCATAGAATTCTTTTCTTGAGTGTACCAGCATGGCTTATTTTACTTTTAGTACCACGAGCTCTTCAGAAACCATTCAGGATATGGTCAGTCTTCTTCTGGGCAGTAACCCTTACTTTTCGCACAATATGAATTTCTGCACATCCTAATAGCTTCATGCTACAGACCGGTAAAGTCAGCGTCCCAAAAAAACACTTAACTCCAAGCATTTCTAAAAAAACCCTTCAGGAACTGTGAGAAATAAAGAGACCATGGATGATACTGATCTGAGAGGACTTAGTCCAGGCCCAGGCACCTTTCCAGGATGCAGAGCTTTGTCTGTAAGGCTGACTGTACCATGTAAGTTGTGCCAGCAAGCCTCACCACCAGAGAATTGTCACTTCTTATTTTGTCCAATAGCAGCTGATGCTGGAAAACTGACTGCCATGGCACAGTATTTAACCCAAAATACCGGCTGCATAATGCCCATAGTAACCTCCAAAATAACTATGCTATTCATGGGTTCTGACAGAAAGTGAAAACACTATTGAAAGCTATTTGAAGATGTGCTAAAAGGCATTGTAAGTTCTTCATTTGAGTGACAGATTTAGGCCAAAATAATTTTTTGGAGCATGAAGTTCTTAATGAGTGTGAAAACTCTTGATAATAAGGCAGATAGATGGATTTAAAGGTTTTCCTGGCCATACTCAGCAAGTAATCCACATTATTTTTATAACATTTTCTCCCACCAGCGTTTTTTCATTCTGTTTTTCTGTCTTTTGTTTCAATCTCATAGAATCATAGAACAGTTTGACTTGGAAGAGACCTTAAAGATCATCTATTCCAACCCCCTGCCATGAGCAGGGATGCCTTGAACTACACCAGGTTGCTCATAGCCCCATCCAGCCTGGCCTTGAACAGTTCTAGGGATGGGGCATCCACAATTTCTCTGGAAAACTTGTTCAATTGTCTCACCATTCTGACTGTAAATAATTTCTTCCTATCACTCCATGCCCTTATAAAAAGGCCCTCTCTGGCTGTCTTGTAACACTTTGGGTACTGGAAGGTGTTCTAAGCTCTCCCTAGAGACTTCTCTTCTCCAGGCTGAGCAGCCCCAGCTCTTTCAGCCTGTCTTCATGGGACATCTGCACCAGCAGATCTGATAATCAACCTCCACCAGACTTGTTTCAACAAGTTCATGTATTTCTTATGTTGGGGGCTGCAGACCTGGACACAGCACTCCAGAAAGAGTCTCTTGAAAAGACAGTAGAGGTTGTTATTATCTTCATGGTATTTGAGAACTCTCTACACATTATGAGAAGTGGAAATAGCATTCTTTCATGCATTTTAATTCTTCTGATTCTGTTGTTAACCTATGACTTTTAGAAACACAAAAAATGTTGCCTTGGGTTGCATTCTTTGGAATTGCATCATTTCATTTAATATAGACAACAGTGAGGTTTAATCTGTGGGAAATAATTTTAAGGTCTGGGGTCAGTGTCAAACAAATTTCTTATGCAGGGTCAGATTCTGGTTCAGAAGTAAGAACTCCAAACATCAATCATTTTTGCCAAGGGCTCCAGAATATGAAAGTATCATGTCTTTTCTGCCCTTTACAGTTTATTACATTTTTAAGCTGCTTTGGGATTTTTTAATAGTCGGTGTTTAGAATGAACTGTGATAGAATACAAATGGAAAGGGGGCTTGTTAAATGCTCAGCATTGTAAAATATTTATTCATAAGCTGGAGATTCTCCTGAGGTATTGTACTCAAATTTCTGCTATTACTAGACCTGCCAGAATTACAAAGTGATATTTTTTGCTAATAATTCTGTTATTTACAGGTTTTGAATGTGAGATTCCTTCTGGTTTTATTTTTTTAAATTATTCCCAAGCTTGTAGATGAAGTTCTTATATATTAACAAAAACACCATATATTTTAAAAGGGAGACCCTGTTCAATTAAATCAATTTCCATTAGTTTCTGATTTAGCAAATTCCAAGTGCTTTGATGACATTTCACCTAAAGAATCAAATAAAAAAAGACATGGAGATTTCCTCCAGTACCGTAGAAATTACTTTTCCTTTCTCTGTCTTACCAATATTAGAGAGAAATATTTGGCAAAGTCATATTTTAAATGAGCTATTTCACATCAACAGTTTTCAACGTTTTAGAGGCAGGTGAATAAGACTGTTTGGAATTCAAACAGTTCTGAATTCTAAAGGTATCTACCTGAGCTGAATTCAGCTGAGCTGAATTTCTGTATACCTAAAAGCAGTAACGGAGCAGTCTCATTCCTATTCCATGTATTTAGAGCAGTCCTATGAGACATACAGGTTTAATCTTGGAGACCAAATGTGATTAACCATTGTACATTTATGTTTACAAATGTACTGACATTTGTGCTACAGAAGTTTTTTTTACGTGCTGCTGCTAAGTATGAATTGAAATTCAGGAACATGGAGACCCTTCACAGATTTTTTATGGCATTTAACTTATTACATTTCAGCTAATCAGTATTTTCCATACCATTTAAATTACTATAAAATTGTTTATCATTCATTCATTCATTCATTCATTCATTCATTCATTTATTAGGAAAATGCCTTCTGAATGTTGGACTAACCAAAACCCATATCCTTATTTATTTAGTTTACATACTCACATTGTCTAGTCTATTTTGCAAACAGACTACCATTCCATTAGCTTGTATTAAAATAAAGTTTGAAAAGATAATTTCTATCTCAAAGAGAAGACAACTGGAAGTACCAACACACAGTACTTGAAATCTAATGGATTTTGTAAGAAGCCTTTAACCTCAGGATTTGAGTTGTATGATTTCTAAATTGTGAATGTGGAAGGATGGCTGGGAGTAAAATAAGAGGAAACTGAGAAGTTATATTCACATCATAATAGAACTTCAAATGGTACAGAAATTATGTACCATTATTAGCAATTATGTTGTTACTCCCTCGATGGAATGTGGTCATCACACTGGAAACCTATTCCATGGTGATTCCCCACACCCAAAATGTGCAGCCACAGCAGCTGCTGAAGGGGATGGAACAGAGTGGAGCAGAGCAGAGACACCACGACCAGGCTCTGCTGAAATCCTCGCAGGGAGGGGAATTCAATGGTACTTTGCAGCTGAAAAACCACACAGCACCTGTCAGCCAGGGGAGAGAGGAGGAGATGTCCTGCTGCTGAGCCAACAGCTGGGCTGAAATCGCTCTCCTCAAATGGACTTGGCTCATTGTAACCTAACTGTAATATTAACACACACCTCCAACCCAAAGGTACCACCTCCAAGGCACAGCCACTCCTCACTGGGCTGTGCTCTAGATTTTATTGACTGTATCTTTCAAAGTGAAGCGAGAGAATCTTACACCAATCAGTAACAAAGGTATGTATGACTAGAGTCACAAGCTCCACCTAAACACAAAGAAATAGTATAAATGTAAGTAGAGAATTGGGAGAATTTAGGGAAGGCTCCATTGTCACTGCTGGGATCAAAGTNGTCCTGCTGCTGAGCCAACAGCTGGGCTGAAATCGCTCTCCTCAAATGGACTTGGCTCATTGTAACCTAACTGTAATATTAACACACACCTCCAACCCAAAGGTACCACCTCCAAGGCACAGCCACTCCTCACTGGGCTGTGCTCTAGATTTTATTGACTGTATCTTTCAAAGCCAAGCAAGAGAATCTTACAGCAATCAGTAACAAAGGTATGTATGACTAGAGTCACAAGCTCCACCTAAACACAAA
>VZTT01028630.1:12712-29945 GCA_013400855.1 Buphagus erythrorhynchus | reverse complement strand
TTTGTTTTGTTTTGGGTTTTTTTTTGTTTTGGTTTGTTGTTTTTTTTTTTTAAGTTTATAGTAACTTTTGCCATTTAATTAATACTAAATTGTAATCACAATGTTCAGCAATATTTGGAAAGTAATGATAAAGCCCTAATTTCTGCCTCAAAAATTGAAGGTTAATATCACAAGGCAATAAACTTCTCTAGAACCTTAATAAAATTCTCAGAAGTATGGAAGAAATAAAGTTACAGAATAAAGCTAAATTATTTTCCCACCCACTTCAGTGAATGTGAAGTGTAATTCAGAGTTAAAAAAAAATCATTTGATATATATGATTATATGGTGTTTTGAAAGAATACTGGAGGCCACCACCAACACTTTAATTATATTTGTTGTCCACATAGACTGAGAACCACAGCCTTTCACCCTGCTGGAAGCATCACTGCTGTTTGCAGACAGGCTGACTACTGAGAGGTGTGGGTTTACATTCTTATGTGGCAGATTTGTTGGCAAAAGCCTACACAGATTTAACAAAGGTAAATTGGGTTTAACCAACCTGATTGCTTTCAATGATGAAACAGTTTGTTCACTGGATTATAAGAGAGCTGTGAATTTACTTTTCTGACATTAGTAAATCATTTTGGCACAGCTTCCCACAACATCCCTACTGACAATTTTGTTAAGAAATGGACTGCACAGATGGACCACAATTGGAGCAAAATGGCCTATACTGCTGAGCACAAGGTGGGTGGATAAGTTGAACTGGCACCCACTCATGACTGGTTTGTTCAGGGCTCAATACTATTCAGTATCTTTCTAGACTATGTGGATGACAGGACTGAATGCATCCTCGCCAGGTTTGTGCATGACATTTAGTGATGTAGTCAGAAGGAGGGACACCCACAGACAGAGATTCTGACAGACATGAAAAGCTGGGTCAGCAAGAATCACAAAAGTTCAACAGGGTAGAATACAAAGTCCAGTTACTGGAACAATCCCAAAGAGCAGCTCAAGATGGGCTCTTTACCCCTACAAGCATGTGGGAATATATCTCTGCTGGGAAGGCACTGGGACCAGAGTGCCTAGCAATTTGAACTTAAGCCTGTGGGACATACTTCAGCATATGCTTCATATGCTTTCATACTTCAGAAATGGACATCCTGAGCCAGAAACCACACCCTGGACTGCAATATCTAGCAGATGATGAGGAGATCAAGGGAGGTGGTTTCTCAGCTCTCTTTATGAAATAAAACATTTATTTATTAAAAACAAATTTCCAGACATTATACCTAGCCAAATAATGTAAAAAAAAATCTGAAGATGAGGTATAATTTCTTACAGAATACCCTGTAGGCTGTATTTGAAAAATCAATTTTATTAAAGTTCATTGATTTTTTAATAGTGAACATGTTAAAGATAGTATAAATATGATACAACAACTCAATAATACAGATAAAAGATGGAGGAGGGGTACTGGGCATAAAGGATAAACATAATCAATGTTAATTAATAATTTGGTGCATTGTACATCAAGCCATTTCCTAGTGAGGATCTCATAATCTGACAGTTCATTATATACAATATAGGCAAGTACACAAATTTCACAGAAATATGAATGAAGAAATATATCCAATAAATAGGCTAATGTAGTAACAATATTTTCCATTGCATTAGCTGGGAAATACATTCAATATGGAAAGAACTGTCTGAGTTGCACATTTTCTCTTTTTTGATCTTAGAGCAGGAGAGACATTTCTCCCCTTTCCCTGTGCTTCAGTCTTCCTTTTCTGAAGTGCTAATAAAGGAAAGACCCAACATAACTTACCAATTGAAAAGGCAAAACAAAGTAGGTGCAGTAATTATGCTAATGTTGATAGTTTTGTTTTTTTTTATTTGCAAGATAAACAAAAGAAAACAGAAAAAAAAAAAAATAAAGCAGCTGTGGTGAGTATTTGTTCCACGTACAAGATCAGCTCTGATAATAGTTTACCAGACAGGTCATATCTATTATCACTATTTATGCTGCAGTCTTTGCCCTAGGGCTCAGCAAGAAGACATCGTGCACTTGCCAGGAATTCTCTGTGCAAGTAATTTCTGCTATAGCTAGGCTAGTATCTGCTCCCAGTTCTCTCTGCAGAGTGTCTCAAAAACAAAACAAAACAAAAACAAACAAACAAACAAGTAAAACAAACAAAAAACCCAAAACAAACAATCAAGAACCAAAAACAACAAAACATTTAGAACATGGGATTTTTTGAGATCAGGCTGGGGTGCATTTTGTGCATCTGTGTTTGGGGTTTTTTTGTATTGAGTCTTTCACTTCCAAGGTTTTTTTTTTCCATAGACCTTAGTCTTGAGAGTTGTAAAAAAAAAAGAAAAATATAAACCAATGCATACAAACTTGTACACTATCATCAACAAAGGTAGAGGGTGTTATGATAGTAATATATGGCTTTCTTAATCTTGCCCAGACAAATTAAAATTTTTTGTATACACCTGTGAATAATTGAGCTCTTGCTCCTAATTTCATTGGTAACTAACTATGCCAGGGCAATTCAGAGGTAAATCACAATATGTGAACTCCTTCCTGAAAAATGTCATTCTAAGGCAACTTGACTGTAAAATAGTTTTTGTTTTGAGCTGGAGAAAGATGCTTCGATCTTTCAAGTTTTATGATAAAAAAAAAGGTTATCAAATACTTGATTGTGTCATGTTAACATGAGTCTAGTAAATGTGTGCGCTATGAACAGTTGCAGTCTTCTGACATGACATAAAATAGGGCAGGATTTTTTAACAGTAAGACTTAAAAGTTTACAGTTTTCCTTAATCAGATCCTGGGCAAGCACGTGTTTAAGCCACGGTGAAAACTGCAAGTATCAAGTTCCAAGGCATCCTATTTGTCTTACAGTGTAGTAGAAACAAAATTGTTTGTATTCCAGATTCTCTCAAGAAGAAACAGGTGTTTTAGCTGCTGCTGGAATTCCTTGAAATGGTAATGATGACAGTACCAATGTCTTCAGTAAGATGAGGCTTTCACCCTGGTGGAATATTCCAAAGAACTCCTGACCTTGTAGATGAGATCAGAAGCTGGAAGCACATGGAGATTCTCTAATAACAATCTTGCCAGTACCTAACATGAGTTCCTTAGCTAGAGATGGTATTAATTAATTCATCTTAAGCTACCTTCCTCTGAAATAGTCATGGATAAATTACATGCTGCCTAGTAAGCAGGAGAAAAGAAATATTTTTAGAGAATGATTAATAATTTTTAGATGTCTATCTTGTGTTATATAAATCCCATTTGAAAACTTCACAAACAGCTTCTTCTCAGAAAATGTAGTTTTTAGGAAGCAAATAATTTTATCTGCTCTATCTATCTGAACTTTCTCCTAAGGCTTCCTGTGAGTTTGTGTGGGTGTGCTAGATATGAAATTATAATTCAACTTGGACTGCCCCGGGTTTCCATTGCACTGGAACAGGACTGCAAAGATAAGAGAGTGTGCAATTTAGCCAATTAATTCAGATATTGAAAATGGCTCAATCTCTGAGCCACTCCAAGAATTTCAAAGAATATTCTTTGAGCTAAAAGGACCCTTCCTTCATGAATAAAACCATAACTCTAACATCTCTGAATAGTGAAAGAGGAGCAAGAAGTTATACACATGCCTTTGGGTATGATTTTTAACTGTAAAGGAAATTTTGAATTGAAAAGGTTTTTTCATGATGAGAACACACAGAGTGGCAATTATTCCTAGTGCATGTTAATCTTTAGGATCATCTTAAGAAGAAATTGAAGAATGAAAGCCTCCTGATTGCATCGTGTAAATAACATAATTTGTATTACAGTGTGGTCTTCATCACTGCCATATGATGGAATTTGTGTAACATTTTAGGATCTGGCCTTTCTCAAATGATTATGGAGTCTTACTTCTTCTGTCTTACTGTTAGAAAACACATTTTTTCTCTCAGGAAACAAGGATCTGCCAAGTCTTATCTTTTTAAAATCAATTTTATAAAATAAAGCTACCAGATGTGTAATAAAAGCATTGTCAAAATTGGATTATTCTTTTTGGAAATGGTTAATTATTCCTTCTGTAACTAGTGATCTGATACAACTTTACAACATTAAGATTACTTTACAACATTTGTCCTGTATTTTCTGTTTGTACCAATACTTAAGGTTGTGGGAGGACCTCAAGAGGTAATCTGTGTCAGAATAACATTTAACTTGAAAGTTAAATCAAGTTGCTGAGGGGATTGTTCAGTAAAAAGACTGAAAACCTCCAGTTTCGGCAGAGATGTCACAGCCTCTCTTGGGAGACCTGTTCCAGTAATTCACATCTTACTTCCTCAGAGGAAGTTCATGGATGACCACAAACTGGGGGAAAGAGCTGATATGTTAAAGGGAGGTGTTGCTGTTCAGGGTAGCTAACAAAGATGTAGAAAAGAGCCAATAGAGCCTCTGGAAGTTCAACAGAGACAAAAAGGAAATTCAGCCACTGGAAAGAGCCTCTTGCATCAGTGCCGAGACTGATGTGCTGGGAAGAGGGCTGCAGAAAAGGTCCTCGGTGAGTGTCTTGATCAATTAGTGTGAGCCAGGACGGCACTCTGGTGGTGATAAAGGCTAAACACATAGAAGGCTGCTGTGGTAGTTTGACCTCAGCTGGCAGGGCAGACCCCGGCGTGTGCACAGACTGCTCTGCAAGGGGATGGGGGAGAGAATCAGAAGGGAAAAGTGAGAAAAGCTTGCTCTGTGCAAGCAAAGCAAAATAAGGAATGAGCTCACCACTTCCCATCACTGGAAGATGTTTCTCCACTTCCAGGAAAGCAGGGCCTCAGCACACCTAAGCTGGGAAGACAAGCACCATGAAAAACACCACAAATGCCCTGGCCCCACTTCTACCTTCTTTGTCTGATTTTTTTTTTACTGCTGAGCACAATGTCCTGTGGCACAGAATATCTCTTTGCTCTATTAGGGCCAGCTGTGCTGGCTGTGTCCTCTCCCAACCTTCTGTGCACCTCCAGCCTCCTCTCTGAGGAGGCAGACTGGGAGGAAGAAAAGGTCTTGACACTGTGCAAGCACTGCTCAGCAGGGCTGGTATATTAACACTGTCTTGGTGAGAAAATCAAAAGAGCACCACAGGAGATGTTATGAATGGAATCACATCCATGGCAGGCAGAGCCAGCACAGCTGTATTAGTCAGATCATTGCCAGCTGGCTGAGGGGAGCTGCCATTGCACAGGGGAGGCCACAGCTGAAGTAATATGTCTCCTTCTGGGTCCCAGGGAAAGAAATATGTTCATAAAGGAAAGCAAATCCATCCAAAGATGACTAAGGCAGTTAGACAGATGAAATGCATAACCTGAGGGGAGACAAGAAAAGGCTTTGTTTGTTTAGCTCAGGGAAGAGAACTCAAGCAGACGAGGCTTTAATTCCAGTCCAGTGGGGAAGGTGGAGCAGACTTTTCCCTGACATGTACAACAAAAGGGCAGGGGCTATTAACCAAAAATTGCAGCAGAGCTTTCAGAGAGATCCTTGGAGTTTCTCAAATTTCTCAAATACAACTTGACACAGTCCTAAGCACCTTTAGCTGCCTTTGAAGGTAAACCTGCTTTAAGCAGGAGGCTTAAATTAGATGACCTCTCTCCTCCTAACCTAAATTACTTCACAATTCAACTGACTGGCTCTTTCTTCTCCCTATTACCCACTAAAAACCGGTTTGGAAGAAAATATAGGATTTATTTCTCTCTGTGATCCTTTTGTCTTCTTAACTTTAAAGAGCCTCTTACCTGAATTATTTAGAATATGAATGTAAACACATGAGCTCAGAGTCTCTTGTGAAGCTTTCTGAACTGTTTCTGATGCTGTTTCCATAACAGATCTGCTTCTTACAATTAGCAAAAACCCAGCAGTTTCATGCAGTTTTCCTGATAGAGTTAACAAGCAGATGCTTTGTATCTACCTAATACAGAATTAATTTACCTGTACTGATATCTCTTTAGGGAACATGTTTATGTTAGTACTTTTCTGCTGTACCATTTAAAGATACTATTTTTTAAGACGAGAAAAAAAAAGTTTTCTTAAGGTCTCTGAAAGGGAGCTAAGAGAATAAAAGAACACTCCTTGTCCTTTTATCTTTGAAGCGAAACCTTTGTGTAAGTAAATATGAGTCATTCGGATTTGCTACCTGCTGAGGTAAAGTACTCGTTTGCTGTAACACTGCAGAAATAAATTTTTTGAAATACAATTTCTGTCAAATTGAGTTTCTGTAAAGGTTTGAACTAGTGAGAGGAAGTGAAGATGCTTTAATATGTTCTTTCCTGAGACACCTTCTAAATGATGACAAATAGTGATAGGATGAAGCCTCTATTAGGTGGTACTTCACAGGGTATGAAGCTGTACTTCAGGGATAGTGAGAAAACATAATGAAAAATCATTACGAACTTTAAAAGAGAATATGAATTTTCTTTTATATATCAAGAAGTCATTATGTACTATTGCTATGTTCAAGTGTCTTTCCATGATTTCATTATTAACCTTAATTTCCAAGAACTTTATAACTCAGCCATTTTAAATCATATTACAAATGCACCTTATATGTCAAAAAGCATGCATGCTAATTTTGTTTAAAAAATTTGAATATACTTTGTCTAAATATATTGACATTATTGGCTGAGGGTCAGACAGTACTAGAAACTTTGAAAGATATTGTTCTTCAAAGATCATGTGCTGAAGTGGTGATGTTAAGGTCAAATTCGAACAAAGCTTAATTTGAAGTAAGGGGTTGGACTTGCCTGTCAGCCAATTCAGCCTGTGGAATAACCAGTAGTTCAAAAAACAATCTAGACAGGGAAGACAATGAGAGGAAAAGGTCTGAGAAAAAAGTAAAATGTCAAGGCATGGAAATGCAAAGAAAGGTAGCTGTGAGCTCTACAACTATCTCAGAGACTGGAGTAAATTATGATTTCACTTAAAACTGTGCTGAGTAATTCAGGTCACTGATTAAGTTTAAACTGGACTACCCATGATCTATACCATTACGTACATAAGTCTATTTTTGAGAATTACCATATTTTTCACAATCACACTTGAAATTATTTTATTTTTGTCTACATGCCACATGAAATTAGAAATTTCTATCATTGCCTCCATTTGCACATTTCATGAGTTAATTGCTCCAGCATGGGGTCTCTCTTATGACTTCTCCAATGTGAGTCCTCACCATGGGCTACAGTTCTACATGAATTGCTCCAGCACAGGGTTGTTTCAGGGGGTATAACCTGTCAGGAACAGACTGCTCCGGTGTGGATCCCCCACAGGAGGACAGGGGGTCACACAACTCCTGCCAGCAAACTCACTCCAGTAGGGATTCCCAGCCTATTTTGGGCATCCACCTGCTCCAGTGTGGGACTCTCCAAAGGCTGCAGGTGGATCTCTGAACCCCCATGTCCGTCCCTGGGCTGCAGGTGGATCTCTGCACCCCCATGTCCCTCCCTGGGCTGCAGGTGGATCTCTGCACCCCCATGTCCCTCCCTGGGCTGCAGTGGATCTCTGCACCCCCATGTCCCTCCCTGGGCTGCAGGGGCACAGCTGCCTCTCCATGGGCTGCACCACGGGCTGCAGGGGAATCTCAGCTCTGGCACCTGGAGCTCCTTCTCCCCTTCACTGACCCTTGTATCTACAGAATTGCTGCTCTCACATACTCTTTCACTCCCCTCTTCTGTTGCCATTTTGAAGTAGTTTTTCTCCACCCTTCTTACCTACCTTATCCCAGAGGCACTGCCACTGCTGATGGTGGGCTCAGCCTTGGCCAGTGGCTGCTCCTTCTTGGAGCTCTATTGGACATGGAGGAAGTTTCTGGCAGCTTCTCACAGAAGCCACCCCTGCAGCCCCCCTACCAAAAAAACCTGGCCATGCTCCAGTGCATCAATGAAATTACATTTAAAAGTATGGAAACTCAATCACTTTTATGGCTTGTAACCTCATTTCTTTTCAGTCGCAACCAGTTTGTACCACTTTATTTATCTACCAATACTATTCTTTTAATGGAAATATGTTTTGTGATGCAAATACACAGTTAGATGCTTCTACGTCTTGTTTAAAAAGAATCGAAAACTTTTTATGTCCTGTTTTAGTAAGCAAGGTAACTTTTAATATATACATGAAAAGATTCATATATACATGATCCACATATATGAAAAAAATATGCCTTTCAGTACAGCAGGGAAAAGTATATATATGTAATTTGTGTGACTCACAAGGCATCATATGAAGATGAGAATTGTTTGTGAAATGAATGTGACTGAAGATATAATAATTCATAGATGGTAAAGTGATAAGAGGTGTGCTGATTTGGGCTTCTTGAGAAAACCCATCTGTAGATGACTAGTTTCACATGCCAGTACCAGATGAATCCATTCCTGATTTCACTAGGCAACTTTCATTTATTCTAAAATCTAACCACTGTAAGTGAATTTGAGTTCCTCTGAATTCTTGTCTAAGCATCAACTAGATATGATTTTCATATGTTTAATGTGCTAATTACCTGCTTTTGCATTGTATAATTCAATACCTTACAAAATTCTTAGAGGTAAATAAGTGTTTTAATTCATAAAGCTCCTGTTTTATTTATTTGTCATTCAATACTCAACTTCTGGCTTTTCCAAGAAAAATAGACTTTTAGAAAAAACTTTTTAAATGCACTTTATATATGTATTTTTTCCATACAGTGCTGCCATTTAAATACTTTTTAAATATGTTATTTTGTATCTGATAAACTCCACTGAGTTGTACTTTAAAACACTGAGAACATATTTATTTTGCTATATGTCAGAATAACTGGGTGCTCCAATATATCTTCTACCGTTTCATTGACTTTGCATTTCAGCATGGCATTTACTGTTGCCAGGTTTATCAATATATTCTGAAATGAAAATTTGGCTTTCTAGTCAAAAGAAGAAAGTGGTATCTTCTAATGTATGTTGCATTGAAATATATTCCTATATTTATGAAAATTCATTTTATCATCTTTTTACACCTGTCTGCTTTGATAAATTTTGCACAAATGATTATTTATTCTTGTAATCAATTTCAAGGACAATGTAAATATTCATGAATTCATCATACCAATATTAATTTACTGGGGTTTTATTCATATAATAAGGAGTCTCTGATGCATCTATTATAATCTCACATACCCTTTCAATTTGACAGGGGTAAATTAAATCCAGGAAACACATGCTTTTTCCATTCACATAATTTAGAGTGTGATAATAAATTATTGCCATCAGTCATAATAAGTGTACAACTGTATAGGAGAAAAGAAACCACACAGGAGGGAGTAACAAATATATCCCTCATTTTTTAATCTTTTTAGTGTGTTCAGAATAAGTACATTAAAGGATCCGTGTATTCAGTTCTGCATGGTTAAGAATTCTGACAGTATTAGTATTATTTGTTAAATTTTCAACATGGTGTATATGCTCATATATAATAAAGCTTGAGGTCAGACATTTAAGAAGAGTAACTGAGTGGGAGGGAAGGGCCAGGGAAGGAAAGGAGTGGGAAAGGGAAGAAGAGGGGAGAGGATGGGGAAAGGGAAGGGAAAGGAGGGAAGCAGAGGGGAGGGGAAAGGAGGGCAAGGGTAGAGAGGATTGTGTATCCTAAAAAAAAAAAAAAGTCTGTACAAAGGAACAAGGCTTGGTGGAAAATGTTCCTTATGAAATGCTGTGTATCTGTCTGTAACGCCTGTTCATGGCAGATTGTTATTATGATATTGAGATGGATTAGTTTGCTAGAATTCTATTTTATTTCACTAGAGTTATTCTAATAAACATGCAGATAGAAGGCTTAGTAAAATAGGCATAAACCTCCAATATGTATGCTCTGAATGAAATGTATATCCCGCTTAAAAATTCCCCAAACCTTGTTTCTTACCAAAGTCACAAGGATATTAGGCTTGTGAAATAAACATTGAACAAAGCCCAGTATGGACTCACACAGTTCTCATTTTCAAGTTTGTTTCTCAAGAATAGTGGCTTGTATGTATTCTTACAAGGTGCCTATCACATGTAATTAACTATCACACAAAATTAAATGGTAGGCTCTTCTTTCCTTTGAAATTGTTGTAATATTATCAGCATAATTTTTATTAAAATTGTAGTGGACACAATAAGTGCCCACTTTTCCTTTATTGGTATCCAAGCACTGGAGAAATATCTCTGTATTGTCATTTACACGTTTTTTTTATGTTCCATATCCAAAGGTCTGGTGAAGGGAGTGCACAGACTTGTCATTACAAGATAATGAGTTGCTCCGCCAGCATTAGGCGATCAAATCAACAGGTTTTTTAGTGGCAGTCAGAGTTCTACATGGCTGTTGTTTCAATCAGTATAGAGCTCCCTGCGGTCTTAATACATTTTCATTTTGTCCATGCATGACTGAACCCAGAAAGCATCTCTGTAAAGAATAAACCCAAAAGGGGAAAATAGGAAATGAAACAGACATATGCATGAAATTAGGTAAAAGAAAGTGCTGTGTGGTAATCTAACACTTTTTCTTCATTTGGCACAGTAGCATAGTACTGTTTCACAGACACACAGAGCTAGGTAGGCTTGGATTCATCTCATGGATACTCTCCCTAGACTCAGATCAGAAATTGCTGGAGCTAATGAATATGACTGTGTGGGGGCTGGCTTGAGTTAGGCATAGCCTGACTGCTCCCCAGAGTGCTAGAATGAAATGTAGTAGTGCAAATGCTTCACTGTGCTGCAACATATATTGCAGATATGTTCTTGCATTTTTTAACGTGTTCCTATATTCTTTCTTCAGAATTATTTTGGTTTTTATTTGGGAGTGCTAAAGAAAACAAACATGGTGTATGCTTTAATCTTGCTGTATACAAGACTAGATATTGGTGTTGGGGTTTAGATTTCAGCAAGAGGTGCTTGTCTGTGCTACAGCAGACCTATTAATCCACTTATGTACCCATGTAAATATAGACAAGATAAATGTATTAAGGACATATGCAGATGGTACCTCACAGAATGCCCCTTCCAGTAGAAAATAGCTAATAGAGCCCTTATTTCAATTGCCATTCAGCAGAAGAGCAGTAAGATGAAGTTCATTCTCGTGGTGTCTATTCTGCATAGAGATTATTTCTTAGGGTTACACCTGTGGTTATTTGGGGAATGTTTCTTTCCTGTTTTGCCTCTTCAAAAGACATTCAGTTCCAGGCACAGAATGGGCATGTGGCTCTGCCATCACACAGTCCCTTCAGCTGATGCTTGGTTCAGCCATATGATACCCAGCTGATATCTTAAAGCTGACATAAATGCAACCATAGTATTCCAGGCTTTTTCCTAGCAGTGAGTTCTACACATTTTTTAATACAGTCAACCCATAGGTCCCAAATGAAGGTACCATCAGGTAACAGTCCTTTCTTTGAAAACTCAGTATACCAAACTAGGTCAGAATATATTAATAAATGCTGAATCCTGTAACGAGAAGTGCAGACATTTTATGAGCAGCATCCATGAACCTATTAGTAATTTTCTTTACATCTTATTGTAAACAATTATATTATCATCTCTCTAGGCTCCCTGTAGAGAACTATTTCAAATCAGACTTGTGAGGGGTTCAGAAGAGAAAAATGTACATATTAAGATATTTTGTTTCTGTGTGTCTAGTGATAAGGAACCATACTATATAGCTGGTCATTTGCTGGATATAATTAAGACATAGTTAGGCAAAAGAAACTGAAAATGCATTACTAGATGAATGATTACAATTTAACACATTCTGGACTAGAAGACTTGCATACAGTACCTCAGATGAAGTAGAAATAGTTTCCCTCTGGTGCAAAGCATCTCTAACAGGAATGTGAAACATAGAAGCAAAGTCTGTAAACAAAGGTAAAAAGAATAAACTTCAACTGCCGCTAGATTTGGAATAGGGTACATCTAGTGATTTATTGAGTGAATCACTGCACTGTATTTCTCAGTATTTACTATGTAAAACCAAAGCCATTAGTAGTGTAAATTAATTCTTTTCATGGTTTTTTTTTTGTTTGTTTTTGTTTATTTAGTATTGGTTTCCAGTTGATGCAGAAATTACTGGCAAGAAATAAATTAATAAAAAAATAATATTGAAAAAATATTGCTGTACAGTTTTTGTCATATTAGGCAGGTACATGTACCACCAAATATTCTTGTTCCTATCAGAAAGACTAAATAAGATTTCAAATCTAAGTCCCTGCTTAACATTTCAACTGTTTTAATGTTCATTTATTAATTAGACAGTAGCATTCGGAACGTGCACAGATAGGATACAGGTTTGATAGATGAGGAATGAAAAACATTCATCAATTAAAGAAAAATGGCATCTTTCATTGTTCCTTAATAATAAATAGAGTAAAAAAGTACCCTTTTAAAGTTTGTTTTTGTTTTTTTCTGTAACAGCACTATTTACTAGAACAATCATCCATTTATGCAGAAAAAAAGGATGCAAGGTTTTTCTCAGCCTACATCTCCCACTACTGAGAACAATGCCAAGCCTTACACATATAAGTTGGGCAAGATGTATAAACCCCTTCTGTATCAATCATACCACTGCATGGTGAGGGATTCAGGGTTCATAGGTGTGAGAAAAGCATGCAAGAGAGTTTGTGCTAAGTCTCACCATCCTAATGCTGATATGTTCCTACTGAGACTATGAACTTGTTTTCAGCTCTTGTTCAGAAGAATGTTTCTGTACTCTACTTCAAACAGATCAGACCTAGAACAGATATAGTCAAAACCTTGTGTGAACCATCAGCCACAAGCTTATATTTTCCATTTTTATTTCCCAAAGATTGCATTTGTTGCTGTTCATTCCCAGAATGAAGCAGAGTACAGGAATCTCAGAGTAAGCCTGCTGTACAGGGCTTGCTACTGCAACAGTCAAGCTCAACTTGTCTTAACATGTTTAGTTGACAAGAGACAAGTTGCTTTCTCCCTATATTTCTTCCTTTCCCCATGAGTGCTCTCCTACAAAACTATATAATGCATATACAGAGTATATGCTTCCTTTTAAAAGAACTCTTGTCCTTTGGGACAAAAGAGTCCTTGTTCCTTTTACTTCAGCCCATGTCATGCACATTCTGGTATGCACATCTCAGTTCAACACAGGAACTTTTATATCTGAAGATAAATCACTTTCCTATTTCCTACTGACTCGTTGTCATAACTTACTGCCTGGAACTCTGAGAACTACAGGTTGTCTGATTCCTGCTTACTGGGTAAGACACAGCTTGGAGCAGTGGGTTCCATTGTGTGACTGAGGAAGTTCAGATATCCAAAGACCCAACCTAGTAAAATTCAAGAATAACATAATGTTATTGTTGTACCTGTGAGGGGAAAGCAAACAAACAGACAAGCCACAACAAAAAAATAAAACAAAACAAAACCAAAACCTTGAGAACATAGTGAATAAACATCATTTGAAGAAAAGAGGGCACAGAGATAAATGGCTTCCAGTCCACATGTGCAGGCTTACTTATATTAAATTTATAACTATGGTTATAAATGTGATTATTGAAAGCTAAGATAATGAATATTGAAATTAATTAACTATTCTAAATGTAAAGTACACATATTTGTCACCACAAACAAGAAGAATATAATTTGAGTAAACTTCAATAATGTCTTCTTAAATTATGTAAGTGCACATGCATGAATGAGAGGGAGAAAAGGCATACTGATTTAGTTTAAAACAATGTTGATTTATTGGAATGACACAGTTTTTACAGTTTGATCCCAGAATTTATAATAAAATTTATCAGAAATATATATTGAAGACATAAGAATTGAAAGCCTGATGGAAAGATCTTTTTGTTGTTATATTTCATAAGGGCTGTAGTGTTTATATTACCTTCTCAGTTCTGGCATTACTAATATAAGATTATAAATGTCTCAATCATCTGTATCTCATAAAATTTCTGCCTTTGTTTTAAATTAAAATATATGTAATGCAAATGAGAAAAGTAAGAGACAGTCCTACACATTTGAATTTATGGGTCTGCCCACTACTGTTTCTTCTTCAAATTTTATGTAGTCTTTTTTGTAAATGAGTTTCATAGCTGTTGTTCTGATATATTGATTTGTGCAAGATGTACCTCATGGCTCTGTGGCACTCTACCTCACCAAAAATAATAACACATTGGGAGGAAAAGATTGCAGGAAGCTGACACTACAGGTAGCAAAAATGTGTCAGTAGAACAAATTTAGTTTATTGGACTTCTCATGCAGTCTGTATAGGAAATTATGCATCTAATTTTGTTTCAAAATGGCTTGTATTATACCATGCAATATTCAATGTAGCTTGAAATTATGTCCTTACTACTGCATCTTAGGTGGATGATTTGCTAGCTGATGTTGCTTAGAGCTAGTGTCTGTGTTAGGTAATTTTTATTCCACACTTCTCTATCTGCACATATTAATACTGCATGATTTATAATTTCACAGGGGATTTTTTTGAGAAAAGGATCATTTTCTCCATAAGCCTTTAATTCTTCCTATGCACTAGAAAAATATTGCACCTATAGAAATGTATATGCATGAATAGCAGATACAGTTGTATTTTTCTCTGTTCCTAAACTGGAGTACCTCATGCTTATCAGCATATCAGTAAACACTAACACATTTGCTGCTCTGAAACAACTGTATTATAAAATTGGTACTTGCTTTTCCCCTTTCACTCTTTCTTTCTGTAATGTACATCTTTTCAACTTTCTGCGAGTTTACAGATAAGGAGTTTTCTGACCATTATAGTTCTCATATAAGTGCACAGAAAACAACTTAATACAGTGTTAAGAACCTCCATTTTTTATATAAAAATGACTTGATACTGTAAGCAGGTTTGAACTTGTTATATCATATATAATGGTGGACCTGATAGAAGAGGTGGTAATTTATACTGCATGTTGAAACTAATATGATTTTATTAACTTCTTACACTGAAGTACACTGTGACATAGTATCTGGGATGCTCATTGCAGATACAAACTAGTGAGAGGCTAACCTGGAAGACTTCAGATGCCTTTAGGGAAGTGAGAACCTTTAGGCTTGCTCTTAAAATTTCTTCACCTTGAGTATTCAGTTAGCGTGTAAAACAGCCTCTACTTTTATTACAATTCCATTCTTATATTGCTTAAATTTCATGGTATCACTGGAATATAAGTGCCAAGTATGGCAGGGGAATTGGAACTGGATCAGATCTGAGGTCCCTTCCTACCCAAACCTTTCTTTGATCCTATGATACAAGGAACGGGTTAGGTTTAAATTCTGCAACAATATTAAAGCAAGACTCAATCAAAATAGAGTCAGCCACGACATGGGATTTCAAAGAGATTGCATAACCTGAAAACCAAAGTGGACTGCTTTTATAGCCTTGTGGTTGGATGACTCACACTTGCAAGGTGTTTTTCATAGATCTCCTGCAAAGACACAAGTTTTCTTAAAACCATTAGAGCTCTCTCTATCTCTTAACAGTTTTTTAACCATTAGGCTAAAAAGCCATTCATTTTTGTCTGTACCTCCACATCTCCTTACCTTATTTTGTGTACTCTTTCTCATTGAAGAAGAGACAAAATGTGAAGGTTGCATCTTTCATAAGATATCTGATGACCTTGAGGCTAGGGCATTCTTCTGGTAATAGATTATGTCAGTGCAAATAACTTCAGCATCTGAAACCCTGTAAATCAAGTTCTTTCATGTAATTGGTTGTGATTCAAATTACAAAGCTATAAAGGAAGCAGAATGCTGTCAGAGATCAGCACAGTGCTACACAATTAGGGGCTGAAAACTGTGGTCAGTGCAAGGGACTGGTAGCAGAGGGTAATCCAGAGAGAGGAATGAACCAGGTCTGGAATTCATGGACAAAGTTCAGCTGGGAGCAAACAGGGCCAGTGGAAAGAATGCAGAGCAGGGCTGAAGGGTGAACCCACCTACACTGTAGGGCTGAAGTCCATCCTGGAGACAGCACAGAGACACAGCTGGAAACATTCTCCTGCAGCATGACCACAACAAGGTATTGAGATTAAATGGGGCTCATGGAACCATGTCAAAACACCAGAAGAAACAGCAAGGAGGCTGAGCAGGGTCACAAAAGTCTCTTAGTGCCCACAAGGCTCTGACAAATGCCAGTGAATCTCTTGTGTCTTACCAGTTAAAACACTGCAAGATGAGTAGAGTTCTTTATTTTCAGTAAAGGATTCCAGGTTTTAGTCTTGAAGAGATTGGAGGCAGATATTAGGGATGACAGGGATTCAAGGCGTGGCCTTCTGAAGATATTTCTTATCATTCAGTTCCAGGTGATTTCCCATTTGTCATATGATTATTGCCTATTCACAGTACCATGTCACCCCACATCCTGGTATGAGAACTCTCATATTTCACTTTAGGAGTTTAACATTGAGGTCGTTTATTAGACTGTGTAACAGATGACTTTCTGAAGATCTACAGTTTAAGGAGGAAAGCATGAGTGTTTTGAAGATACACAGAAATAGTCACACTGCATCAAGAACAGAATAAAGGCGGTTGAAGTACCTCTTTTTCAGTTATCTTTCATTACAATAGAGAACATGACTTTTAAAAGATATAAACTCAAGAATGAAATATTTTAATTTAAATTGGGGTGACATATATCAATCTTTTGATTTAGTTTGACTTTTTAGCTTCAAAGAAGCCATAATCTACATATCAATAGAGCTCTTTTGCATTGAGGTACTTATCAGCTCAAGGGGAATGCAGTATCTTGCAAAATTTAGAATTGTGACCATTGTCCTCCCTAAACGTTTACTCAGTTCTAAAATAACCATTTTTCTAGTTTTAAATGGTGAAAAGAAAAAAAAAAGTAAGACTAAGGTTTCTATTCACTGAAAACAGTGTCAATTTAATTGACTAAGCGTGAAATACTAGTGACAACAACAAACTTCTCACTTTATTCTGCATACTTTGCAATTAGTTTGAATTGTAAATACCAGAAAATTTTTGTAAAGTTAAGCATATAAAGCATATTTTAAAATGCATAACTTGCATTTTAAATGCATTAACTTATAAGAGTTAAGAAACTGTCTTTGTGCCAGAATTCAGACTTATTTCTTTTGAATTAGTAAGCTCATCTGACTGCATATAGACTGTGGAAGAATTGAGTCATGAGCTAAAATGATAGATCATAAAAAGTTTTTTAATTGCTTCTGCCGCAGATTTA
>VZTT01028629.1:37203-50509 GCA_013400855.1 Buphagus erythrorhynchus | reverse complement strand
CCGCGGGGCAGCAGAGCCGCGCCCGGCACGGGCTGGGCCCGGGGTCCGCCCGCCGCCCCCGCTGCTGAGACGCCGTGCTCGGAACGGAGAGCCCGAAGGCACCCCCTGAGCGGGACGGCAGCTTGTACCTCGGGGGAGGAGAGAAGGGAGGCAAAATGAGGGGAGCGGAAAGAAGGGGTAAGGAGAGGAAAGGAGAACAGAAAGCAAAGAGAAAAGATGAGTACAAACAGATAAGGGAAAGAGAAACCCTTATGGGAAGAAGCAAGTCCAACGAGTCAATTTCCATTTATGCCCTGCTTTGAAAACCCACATACACAGCCCTTGGACTGTCCCCTGTGAGTGCTGCAAGTTTGACTGCTGAGCCAGGACAATCTGTTGGATTTGCCCTGAATGACTTTCTGGTAGTGGTTTTGGGTAGGTGGGTGCACAGACAAGGAGGTATAAGAGGACTTAATAGAATGTCACGTAGAATAATGGTTGCAGCCACAGCTCACATGATCTCAACACTTTCTCAAAACAAATCTAGAAACTAGAAACTAGATTGCCTTTGAGATTTCTAACATTTCTCTAAATCCTTTGTCATTCTTATGTGATGTCTGTCAGTTCTAAGCAGATCAATTCCTTATCTCCAACCCTTTGCCTATCCCAGGTGAGCATTGGCACATCATTTCTATGATGACAATTACAGTGATCACAACTAACCTATTATGTCTAACAACAACACATTCTCTTATAAATGATGGATGTCATCGTCCCCAGTTCCACCCCAGAAATAAGCCATGCCACTTCTGCAGCATTGCCTGAATCTCTTTTACTTTAAGAAATAATGTAGAGGCCATTCTTGTCTAAAACTGAACTACAGTAATTCATGGAACAGATTGCTCAGAGAGGTTGTGGAACACCCCTCACTGGAGATAACTGTCTTCTTGCAATCTTGTTTCATGTGCTCTAAAATGACCCTGCCTGAGCTGGGAGGTTGGACCAGATTACTTATTGTGGTGCCTTCCAACCCCATCCATTCTGTGATTTTGTTAATCTGAATCTCACTGTGAAAACCTGTGTTTAGCCCACGAGTCTGGGAATGACTTTTGGACACTTTTTTTTTCTTTTTTAACATCAAGTCGGATACCTCATCAAGGAAATCAGAGCCTAGAAGTCTGCTGTGATGCTGGAAATCACTAATGGGCCCAGAATTAAAATACATTGAGATGATTCATTATCTTTGAGTAAGTTTTTCATGAGTCACTATGTCTCCTTCTCTAAAGCAACACAACTGCTTGTATCTTTAAAAAGTAGTTAGCTAATGGAAGTATAGAAGGAGGGTTTGTGTTCAGGGGTTGTGTTCTGAATCCTTTAAAAGATCCTTCACCACCCTAGTGGTTAGCTGGGAGCCTGTGGGCTCAGTCTGTGTCTGGAGATAAGGGAGGCTTCCTTACATGCCATCAGTATGATTACTGAGTTTCTAGGGTGGTCAGAGACTCCTAGAAGACTCTTACCAGTTAGGTAGACTTCTAAACTGGGTGCATTTCTAAATACTCTTGCAGTGCTGGGCTCAGTCTTCTATTTCAACATACTAAGTTGTTCAGAGACTCATATACATCCACATCAGCTGTTTTACAGCAGAGGATACTAGTCTGAAGTAGAAGAGAATTTACAGAATAAGCGGGTTAAAAGTTCATCACCTCAATGTCAATTTAGCAAGCAGCTGCTATTTGTATCACCTCCTCTGCATGTGTAATCAGTGTTGGGATCTAAGCATGTCATAATCTGAAAATTAACCTGGTCCAGGAAACCCTCAGGCACTTTTGACCTACCAAGTGCAAATGTTGGCACAAGTAAGTTTTTGTTGCAGAAATGCCACTCATATTAGAACATCTTGGCAGCTGTAAATCTGTCATCTTGCAGCACCTGTACTGAAAGCATCTGAGGTTAGATAATTAAACACAGTAATACAGAGATAGCACCAAATTGGGATATTTGTAGCATTTAGGAAAATATGACAGTTTACTTCGTTTTATTTTGGTGCTTTATGAAGACTTATTTTTCAGAAAATAATACATAGTTAAAATTATGTTTTCAATAGGAAATTAAAATTGTTCTGAAAAGTTTTTAGTAATTGGGATCTTAATAGACTATTGTGCTATGCCTCAGAAGTACCTGTGCTATTACACATGTAATTCTATAGTGAGAATAAAAGTGCATAGATACTCTCACTGTCCCAAGGCAATTTAGATGTAACATGTGTTATAGCATTCTTGCCATTTAGTTTGTTACATGCAACTGCCAGGCTCTTAGTTAATATGTTGTTGATGCCTCATAAGTCGTTTAACTTAGACTTTTTTCATGTCCTGTGGAATCCAGAACAATGAAGTGTTACATTTAAGGTTGGACTTAGTGATCTTAAAGGTATTTTCCTAAACAGTTCTATAATTGTATGGTTTTAATATTCATTGCATGCTATTCTAAATTGGTGACAGGGAAGGTTTCTGATAAATAAAACTTCCAAATGCTTTTGATATATGTTTCTATTATTAGCCGGTTTTTATAGAAGAATTTTTATAAAATGTGCAGGGTCATTTTTGTTGACCCTGCATATAAATATCCATGGGAAATCTGTCTTCTGTTTTCAATTTCTCTAGTTGAAGAGTTGACCTAACAAAAAGAAGGAAAAAAAAATATGCTGGAAATGAGATATATTTCTTTCTGAATGCTCGCAGAAGTGATTACCTTATAGTTAATATAGTGTAAATCTCCATTTGCTTTTAAAAGTTTCCTATCCATCTCACAAATTTTTGTCAAATACTGCCACTTGCTGGTTTTATTCCATACCAGTAATTTAGCTTTATAGATTTTGCTTTGCTGAGGTACTTAAAAAACAACTTTCTGAAAGATCACATAGTTAATACTTTTATCTTTTGTTTATCTGAAAAATCAGGTATAAGAAATATATACTTAAATCCTCTCCAGTTTAGTTTATATCTCCATATTAACCTTTTATCTTTGGATATAAAATCAGGCCTTCTAGACATTTCAACATATCTTCAGACACCTGACAGTGAAAATGCTTTGCATTGTCTTTAGCAGACACTGAAACATGACCTACTTTATTAATTAGAACCTTTTGGTCAATAATACCAGTAACATTTAAGAGGACCAGATTGACAAAATCTCTAATGTAGCATCATAGAAACTTATATTTAAAGATTTAACACATGTGATGATTAATTTTTTAAAGGCAGAAACAAAACTCAAACTGGTTTTGAAACTGTATAATATTACCTTTTATTTCTATTATATATGCAAAGTGAATGTCATGGAGTAGCTGGATGGCATGTCAGCAACTGTGCTAAATGCAATTATTAAATTCGTTAATGCTTGTTCATAAACATTTCTCAATTATCCAGAAAAACTTAGGCTATACTCAGATGCATCATTCTTGAAACACCTTGTGAATCTTCATAGCCAGATCTGTCAGAGGCAATGTAAATTCTCTGACCATGGGCATTTGAGTGTTTATGGTATCTGCTAGCACAGCAAAGAAGACTGAGGACATTGTCTCCACATACCCACAAATCCTTCTTCCCCTCAGTTGGGATAGCAATGTTGTTATCTTTTAAAGCTGCCATTCTCCTTTCCTGAATATAATATGTATTGTAAAGGAAATTATTCCTCCACTGGTTCCATTATAAAAGATGTTCCCTCCAAGTTGAACAAGAGTGTGCCTAGCTGTGGAATGTGATGGGTAACTTTATTTGCCTGGTGACTTGCAGACACCTGAACAAGTGTTGTTAGTTTCTTTATAATAATAAATTCCTGTGACAAATAAAGGGAAAAGCTTTCCTCCAAGTTATCTTTGAATCTCCACTTCAACCAGACTACTTGGTGCTAGTGAATGTGTTCAAGGAAAGATGCTTACTGTATCTTAAATTAGTCAGTATAACTTATATTTGCCACATATTTCTGTTCTTTCAGCAAGTGCATTTTAATGTCTCCTCCCTTTCAAATGAACAGTTTGTTACATGCAGGAAATGGACCTTGCCTACCCCTAATCTGATATTTAGGAATAAAAACCATAAGCTTGTTTTTTTACCAACTGTGCAATAAGGATCTATTAGACCTAATTCCTTTGGTTTGATTCCACATAACTCTCACAGGTTTTACCTGTGATTATCATTACATTACACAGTAGTGTTAAAACACTTATCAACCTGCACTGGCCAGTGAAGCCACGCTTGAAAAGTAGATAGCACAGGAGGATAGTTTTTATCCTTCTGGCTTTTTAAATTACATGCTAAGAAAAATACTGAATTAAAAAGAAAAATAGATAATATTACACTCTGCTTTGGCAATCCACTTAAAATGAAGAGAAACATGGCCAGCCAACATAAAATGGAAGAGTTTGCCTGTCATGACAAAGGAAAATAAGAAAATTCCCCTGAAGAGACTTTCCCAAAGGAAAGTGTACTTGAACCAATGAGCTCCTGGTTTCCCACAGAGTAATTTTCCTTAATATCAGCATAGCGGGAAATTGGGTCTTATTAGTTTAATCCCTTGACTACACTGAGGAAATACCTCACCCAGAAGAGACTCCAGGCTATGATTTGTTCTGCAGCTGTGCCTGGAGGCCTCAGAGAATCAGAGCCACCAGCCACATGTTTTACAATCATAAATAAAACAAAATGCCCTCTCTGAAGACTGTGGGACTGTGCCCACTTCCCAGCTGGGCACTGGGTTGATCCTGGGCTCCCAAGGGCCTGGCTCTTGGGGTGCTGGGACAATCTGGGAAGAGCAGAGCTGCTGTGGGGAAGTCCAGAGCCCCTGTGAGGGCAAGCAGACCTGCTTTTAAACAACCTGCCATTTCCAGCCTGGCTTCAGCCCATCCCCATCCCCACAGCCCTGCCCACACATCCCAGGGCTGTGCCAAACACTGGTTTCCCCTATGGCCCTGATCCCAACCCCAGCCCAGAGGTCAAAACCCTGACCCAGCCTTGGCTCACCACCTCCCTCAGGGAGGTGCTTGATGCCCTGGGCTGGCTGCCCTGTTCCTGGCTGGCAGGAGGGACCAAATCCTAGGAAAGGTCCTGGAGGCAGTGGTGAACAAATACTGTTCAGCTCTCCAGAGTAGTGTAGATGTTTTCTGTTCTCAATTTTAAACAAATGAGGATCATCAGGAGAAACATAGGCAGCAGATTGAGGGAAGATGCATTCCACCACAGCTGGGGCACATGAGGTCCTACCTGGAAGGACACATCCTGTTCTGACTCACCAGATCAAAGGGGATGACAAAAAGCTAGAAAGAGATGCCCAATGGCCTTGAGTACATGACCTGTGAGCACAGACTGAGAGATCTGGGCTTATTTCGTCTGGTCAAGTTTGGTTAAGGTTGTCATCCAACTGCAACTTGTGACACTTGGAAGAGAAAGTACAAACATTGATAAAACAAAGCCATTTTTTTTGCAGTGGCAGATGATATAATAGCAGTGATATAGGTGTAATGGTTGTAAATTGCAGTTTGAGAAATTTAGGTTAGATACTGTGTAAAAATATTTTTTACTAGGATGGCAGTGTGGCACTGGCACAGGTTACATGGAAATTCTGGGAATTGTCTTTCTCAGAGATTCTCAAGATTTGATTAGACAAAGCCATTACTGCTATGAGAGATTGCTGACAATAGCCCTTGCCTCAGCAGGAGGCTGGCCAAGAGGTTTTCAGACATCCCCTCCAGGCATCATCTGTTTTTTCCATCACCTGACTTTCCCTTTGGCAATGACACCTCTCTGTTCACAATAGCTGAGCCTGGTTGACCAGCTTGGGCAAGATGCCTCTCAAGCTTAAAGGGTGAGTCATGAGCAACTTCACCAACATGACACAATCTGGGACAGGAATGGTCTGCTCAATTCATCATGACCTTAGCTTCCAGTGAAATGCAGCAATTTTTCTGGAGCAAAATCAATTTATCATAGTTTGATTGGAGTAACAGTTTAATAAAGGTCTCTGGAAAATCAGAAGTAATGCAATACTTAACAGGACATTCAGAATAATATGTATTTTTCCATATAGACGTTTGTTTCTAATATACCAGAAAGATGGTTTCTCAAATTTTCAGGTGAAATACCAAGGTACACCAAGAGGCAAGAAGGTGTGTTCAGCTAGGTTGTCTGAGACCTCCCTTAATTCATCCCCGCTTTCCAGGCTGATCAAAGCCAACATGACTGTTCAACTAGGGTGGGCCAGCTCAGTCCTGTTCTCTGCCTAAGGGCACTTTCAATGTCCTCTAATTGCTCCCCGGATTGACTAATTGCTGTTTGATCTTCCTCCTTTAGTCACCTTTGATGTTCTGTTGTTTGTTACAGAGTCTCTGGTTAGAATTAAGTAATTTTCGAGAGACAGTCCTGTGAAGGGAAGGCAGACAAATAACTACTAAAAAGAGAACAAAACAAAACAATGTTCTTTGCTCCAGGAGGCCAACTCCAAGTTACAACGGCAGTGAAATCGGGGGTCTTGATTTGTAACTCAGGTATCATGTCCAAAATGTCATGTTTCCAGCCATGCTCTTTTCCCGTTGGCCCTTGAATTTGTAATGACCTGCCAAGAGAGCAAAACAGCCATTCCAGATGCAAGACTTAGATAAGAGTAAGGAAAACAGAGCGTGCTAAAGAAACAAATGGAGAAAAAATCCACTGCTAGAAATCTTTAGGGATATGGGCACCTTTTGCATGTAAATCAATGTAATGTACAATTCTCTTCAGTTGCACAGGCAGTAATCTTATTCTCCATGATCCTTGCTGTACGTACTCCACTCATCTGTTTGTCCCATCTCATCCACAAAATGGACGTTTGGCTAGTTTGGTTCCTTTCTCTCTTTTTGCATAGCTTGGGGAAAGCATAATTTATTCCCATCCAGTTCTGACTGAAAGTGGCAATATCTTTAAAATATGAGTTAAGGGTCTATTATTTATCCTTATCACTTGAAAGTTAAGTGGAAGAATTTTAGAAAATTAGCAGGTTTTCTATTTTTTCTGCTGATTTTACTGGTTTTCTTTGTTTTTCTTTCATTGACAATTCTCATTCTATTCTCACTCTCATTTTTCTAGCAGAACAACAGCCAAAACAGCTCTTAGCTAGTAATGAGTGTGAAAGAGATGGGGTTGTTGTTTGATTTTTAACTTCATTTTGTTTGTTTTTATTTTTTTTTTAAATTTGGTTTTTGTTTTTGTTTTTGCTTTTTGTTTTATCAAAAAAGCAAAATATTTGAAAACCCCAGTGCAATTAAGATGGCCTGTTCTGTGGAGAAACAGACCACAAGAGATCATGTCCTCTTTAACAAGTATCTATTAAGAAGCGGCAGCTGGCATTCATTACAGTACAAAATACTAGCCTTTCAATGGGGAAAAAAATGATCCCTGTATGATTTGTAAGACCAACACGAACAACATACATCAAATATTTATTTGTAACTTTTATCAGAGGCACATAATTAAAAGGACACAGTCATTTTTCCATTTCAAACTTTATTTTGTCCTTTTTCTTCATGCTTTTCCTGCCCCTTCTCTTCAATGCACAAGGTTTTTAGGTCTTAGGTTAAAAAACAAAACGTTAGAAGGTGCTTGAGTGATTCCTAATTCCACTTCTATTTTTGAGTCATGGTGTTCATTTTATTTGCCTCTTATAAATTTGTGTTAATGAAAAATACCAAGGAAGGTGAACCCTGTGGCACAAAAGCACAAGGGCTGCTCCTTTGTGTGAATGCAGGGGCCCAGAGCAGTTAGTGTTTGAGAGACTTTGACTTACCTCTCCAAGAGGGTTTGAGGAGCCTCCTAGGACCGGGGGGCATAAGCCAGGGCTTAGCCAGTGACTCAGAAAGTTGTTGGTCAGCTTGGAAGCAAGGACATTCTTGCAAGGAGCTCATGAGCACACCTGAAAAATCTTTTTATTTGTCTTCTATTTGTTTAAAAACAAAACTTCTTTTGTTAAAACCCCGTCTTTTTCTGTGTTTAAAATAGTTTTGGTCTTCTTTTGGAGATTAATTCCTAGGCAAATTCTTTTCAAAGCCAGCTCAGGACCTTGCCACACTCACATTTTTCAGTCCTGCTCATTAAAAATCATGCTTTCTGTTGACTGCAGTAAGATTTGGAGGAAGAACACTTGGAACATTTAAAACAGATAATTTAAGAGATGAGTATTATAATGAGTAGATATGCTGTTATATGTTAGTATATAGTATTATAGGTGGCATATATACTTTACCTTTTTATTTTACCTTTTATCTTTGTTTCATCTAAATTTACCATTTTTATTTAACCTTCTATCTATGGGTTTGTTTGTCATGAGTCTTTAACTGTGTATCAGATTCCTTAGAAAACAGTGGGAGAATAAAAATTGCAGTTTGAAAAATTAAAGTTTATCCAGGATTTTCAAAGAGAAGCATGAGAGAACAATGACTTCCCAAGGTGTTGATCATCTCTGTTCATGCAGCTGCTGATCATGTGTGGACAAGATGCACCAAGCAATGGGTTTCATGATCCCTATCTACGGATGAGATCACCTCCTGTGCAGTGCTAGCAGCCTCACCTGAGTCAGCACATCCAATGAGAGGTGCAACCTTTGCCATGAATATTGCTACTGCTTCTTGTTTATTTACCCACCTACCCTGAAAGATTCCCTTTTCACGCCAGTCAGTTCAAAATGGCTGATATAATATATATATAATTATACAGTCACAAAAGTTATGACTACAAAAACTTAGCAGTTCTGCTGATACTGCAATATCTGTTTTCAGACATACTATATTTTGCTCTTGGTTTTAAGTATTTTGTGTCAGCTGTCCTATGGTAAATGCAATTTCTTAAAAAGATCATTCCTTTCTCTCTCCTGGAATGAATTATTCTTCCAGACCTTCCTCCTGGGATAGAAATTCAGCTTAAGTAATTTTCAGAAATTGTCCTCATATGTATTCTGATAATCATAGATGGTGCAAATGACAAAGAGTGAAATTACTGGAAGGGAATTTCAGAAGATAATTTTTTTGTAAAGGACCATATAACTAAGCAGGTGAGAATCAGAGAAATTGGCCCCTGATAGAAAGAAGTTTCTCCTGAATAGGCTTGAATTGGTTAAATTTGCTGCTATTAGTGTTGCCATGTCATTTTCCTGGGAAGAGCAGCAAAACTAGATTTTACTGTAAACCTTTCTTTTTGTAGTTTACTGTAAGTGCAAGTGAAATAAAGATAAAATTCTTTCTTGGTCCAAGAGGTATAGTGTAGAAAGGCTCTCCATCTTTCCTTAGGAAACATAAAGTTTTGGGGTATCAGCATTTTTAATCAGAGATAAGTCTGCATATATATCTGGGAACATAGACATGAGAGGTAAATAGGTATCATGTCATGTGTAGTCAGAAGAGCTGAAATATGCATTTTAGCAATAAAGGTTAGATATTACTCATATCTGAGCGAGACCTTACTTCTGTCTAGGCTTGAACATGTTGGTGGGGGTGTTAACAATGATCTGCTTAAATATGAATGTGGCTCACACATCTTGGGCATCCATCCGGGCAGAGTCTCAGGGCTCCAAGGCATGATTGCAGATTTTGTGAAGTGGCACACTTCACAATTTAGGAGTATATGCACATGTGCACATGCATGTCTTTCATTAATGTTACAAGAAATAAATTAAATCTTCAGTTTCATTTTCCTTAGGAAAAATGTTTCAAGCAAGGACAAGGCGGTCCATACAGAAAACGATCTCTGTCTGAAAATCTGTTTTCATTTTATTAACATCTCCTTAATGTGTAAATCCAGTAATCACTTGCACACTTCCGTTCTCTCATTATAAGAGCCACGGTCAGTGAAGAACTGAATAAAAGCAATTCCATATGTTATAAGGGTCAGTGAATAGCTCATTCTTTATAAGCCACATTATTTCCTAGATGCATACTCAGATACCATTGAATTTAACACATCTACTTATATTAATTGAAGTAACAAACCAATTTAAAAATAACCACAGCCATCTCACAATCACCACAAAAAATGGAAAAAACAGACTGCTTCTTGAATTGTTCCTATTGTAAGTAATGGCTGGATATAAATTGTTACCTCATTGTCATAGCAAATAACCACAGAAAAGGATCTAAACCAGAAGTGTTCTCTAAAGCATAGTTAGAAGCAGTTAGTGCTACTGTCACCCCAGTGAAATGTTTGCTGCAGCTGCTGCTCTCCCCGAAGCTGCTGCAGGTATTGCTGCCTCTGGGATCACTTGGTGCTGGCAGCCCCAGAGCTACTGGTAAGGGAATAGCAGGACAAGCATCACCAGAGGAGCCAGAAGCAAGGGGAATCCTCAAGTGAGGCTACAAGATCTGACAAAGAAGATAACCTGGCATGAGGCTCTGTCCTTCAGGGGGGATACTTTTGTTTAAGTGTCAAATGGAAAGTGGGTGCTTGGGCAGAGTAACAGGTACCCACAAATCCAGGTCATCCAACATACAGAGTGTTTCAGGGCTGAAGAAAGAAATGTCATCAGTCACCCCCACAGTACAGCTGGTTGCTTCTCAGACATATGCTCAATGTGTGCAGCCCTAATGCTTGGTGTGCGCTAAGAGACCATATCAGGCTTTTTCAGTGAAGCAGTTTGACTTTTCAATCTTAAGAGTTTCTTATTTTCAGATATCAAAAGACACATCTAAAGCTAATTTAAGGTTAAAGCTTCTCTCATTGGCAGCCTGAATCATGTAGCAAAAGTAGCAAAACCTTTGGACAGGGCATAGTCCAGGGTGTAATGCAAAAGCAAGAAGTACAAGCGTCAATAGGTGAATATCAGAAAAATGTAATTACTGCTGAAAAACATCCACTTGGCATACCTGTGGCATCCTCTAGCTCCACTGTAGCCTGCATTCTTTTCCTTCATGAAAGGACTATGCATTATCCCATGACAAGTGTTCCTAGTTCTTTTTTGCTACTTGCTCCATTTTATATGTCTGGATTTTTCATGGTCTGACAGTCCTGTTTCTTTTGCGTCTTACTGACCATGTTTACTTGTTCTGCAGCTTCTTTTTTTTCTGTTTTGATCTCTTTCCAGACAGTTGGGCTGATCATGCTTTTTGGAGGCATTTGCAAGAGGAATGATTATCAACGTACAGTCAGTGAATCTGGAGAATCCCCAAATTACTCCTTATCATTCATGAGAGGCAGTTAAGAAAATCAAGTCTGCTGTCAGCTGGGTTAAATGTTCTGCTTAGAGATCAATTTCAATCAATTGAAAAAAGTGTCTGTAATGAAAACTCTTGCTCTAGATTTAGATCTGGTTTTCTCCACAAAAAGTGTTGAATGAATAATTGATTGCACATGCTCCATTCCACATCTTCCCCACTGCTTTATGAGGAAGTAAAACTCTATATATAGTGAAGACAAGACAGAGCTCAAAGTTATTTGTGCATACAGTTTCTGACATAGTTTTTGTCTTTTTGGTACTACTGAGGCACATTCCTATTATTGATTTTAAATAACAAAACCAGAAATGATCAAAGATGAGAAGATTCATCAGCACAGGATTGGTATATTGTACATAAAGAACTTGATGATATGATGAACTAAACAGAAAGGCAAGGTTATACATTGCTTAGAGATAGTAAGACTTTTTTATATATTGATATAAAATGTAGCAGTTGGTCACAGGTCTAAGAGCTGTCAGTGAATGATCAAGAAAAAGCAAAATATAATACAAGGATGTAGTGACATGCAAAGTATTTCTGGGCAATAGGAATGGAGAGATCTAGTGTTATTTATGAAGACATTGTTTGGGATACTGGGCACAGGAGGCTCAAGAAGGATTAAGTCAAAAAAGTTCAAGAAGGATTAAATCCACAAACACAGAGAATAGCGTGTTGATCAGAACAATGGAAAAATGGTCCTACAAGACCAGAGGAGTTGGCTCATATCCTTTGGCAAAAGGATTTGTCAGAAGAGATACTGATGTTGGCAGGAGACAGCAGCAGGGAGTGGCATTAACTACTTCACTGCTCATCTGACTACTGATGTAGAGAACATGATGCCTTTATGTACTCTGCGTCATACCGGCCCACTGGTGTACTGAGATTCCAAACACAGCTATCCTCCAAAATGTTCACTTTTTTCATCTGTTCAGCTCTTGCAGTTTCTCATTCTTTTTTTAAGCTTTGCTGGTTTGTTGTGGTTTTTGCTTTTTTTTTTCTATAAAAAGTCTCACAGTTGGAGGTATCAAATTCTAGTATGAAAAAAAACTTCTATAGCTGTACATGATCATAGTGTCATAAGGTTAAGAAAATGGATCATGTAGGAATGATTAAAATTTTACATGTGATGCTGAAGAAGATTGGATTTTCTGAAATGTTCCCTACCTTCCCTTGCAAAATCATTTATATCACATTGTGTATACACACAGATTATCTTCCTCTTTCTTGCAGTCATTTCTGTAGGTGACTGCATGGCTTTTCCTGCCTTTCTATTCTGCACTCTGCTGTGCAAAGTGTCCTGGACCCTCCCTATGCTTCCCATTCCCCCAGCAGCTGACCAGCCTTTGCTAGGGGCAGAGAGACAGTCTAGAGTTTGTATTGGTGCTCCTGTCTTGGTCATTTAGGATGATCTCTAAGGAATGCAATTAAGAGGAATGGCATGCAGGGATAATATACAGCATTAATTATTGATACCACTACATAATGCTGGACTTAATATATAATCAATACAGTAACCCAAGCATATGGTAAAGTTGTAATTATGCTTATAAATCAATTAATTACCAATTCTCTGTGTGGTTACTCTTGTTTGTTTTCAATTAAGATGTTTTTATTAGGCTGTATTATAACACTGCTAGTGGAATCTAAAGCAGTTATTAAGTCACTGCAGGGGTAACATGGGTTACGTCGTGGTGCAGAATAGGGCATGTGACAGATGTATTGATGGTCTCAGTTTCTGTCACAGGCAGTGATGACCACAAGTGTTGACTGACTGCTGGCATTCAGCTCTTCAGCTGCCTGGTTCTAAAAGCAGCTTGAGGCCTTAGTGCAGATCAGAACAAAGGGAAAAGCCTTCCAGCTGAGGTTCATTTTCCATTGGCTTATTCATCATTTCTGAGTCTAGGAACCTGAATATCAGTGTATTTAAAACTATTGTGCACAATACTTCAGTCACACTGTTTGGGCCAAGCAAATACTATTCAATTTCTTTCTAGGAAGTCCTGAAATGTTAGAATAAATATACTGTGCTTATGCATTTATGGATAGTGGGAAGAGCATCATTTGAAGAGGAATCCTGTGGGCAGATTTTGTGGAATCAAT